>JAAXNX010000271.1:0-35514 GCA_036491905.1 Folsomia manolachei
AATAATGGTTCTGTTGTTTTGCATGCAAACGGACTTCGTTATTTTAATAAAGAGTAATGAAAACCCCAATCCCTTATCATGTATTTGTACCAATGATAGATGTAATTGCAATTAATATTGTTATTATCAAGGAGCTTGTGCAATAATTCTTTCAGGAAGAACAACAAATAATTGCTGTGTGTCTTCCCAGCTTTGGAATCTGCATTTTGTCAAACTTCTTGAGTCGTGAGGAAAGTACTACTTACATATGAACTTTAAAAGTTCCAAAAGTTTCATATTTTGAGTAGCCAGAGTATTTTATTTCGTATTTAACGATGTAATTAAAATACAACATTAGGAAACAATTCATACGTAGTGTTTACATATGTTTGAAGCATTTACATTTTAGAAACTAGAAACCAATGGATTTTAGTATTTTTGTCATCCCTGTAAATTTGAGAGAGGAACGATTATGGTATTTTACTTGGAAATCCCACTGCAAGGGTTTACCTCAGACCTTTAAAGCCTTCTGTTTACTATTTGTGAGTAGAAATTCTTTAGGGTTTTGCTCGAAAACAATTCAAACTAACAATTTGATTGTTGCACATTTTGTCGTAAATGTCTACCAGCTGCATAATGTCAGCCATTCAAATACTGTCCACTTTTCGTTAGGTCTTAGATATATAAATGTATAATATCAAGTTTTCAAAGTTATACATAAACCACCCTCCGTACACCCGTAACAAAGCTCACACTTAGTCCAAATGGTTTAGTAATACATTCTGTTAAAGTTGTATTGTTTCTGTCAGATTCTATGTGGAGGTTTACATATATGATGTTGCATGTGATGTGATCAGCTATATGATATAATATTTATCTAACTTATAGTACAAGTCGCAAGACACGCTGTAATTAAGATTACAAGTTCCTGTAATTACAAAATATTGTATGGGTAGAAGATAGGGAAATAGTCAAGTACGGTCAATCCAAACTTAGTCGGCTAGAATAGCCTTGCATTCCTTCAGGTAGTGTCCAGGTTCATTGCAACTAGAAAGTGGAAAGACATTGTTTATTTCACATACACATACAACTGATATCAAAGTCCATACCGATAACAAACTGTTGCCGACGCGCCTTCATTGGATGGACAATTCCTTGAGATGTGATCAGAAGCTTGGCAAATGTAGCATTTTTTTCCATCGCCATCAGGATCCGAACACTCAGAGCTACGAAAGTTAAAAAACAATATTACATATGAAGATTTAAAGTTTCCGTTTAGCATCATTTTCTTGATTCCGTACCTAATGTGGCCCAGTTTTCCACAGCAATAGCACTACATAAAATAATTTTTTATATTAACCGTAATGTAAGGTATGAGCTGTCTTATAAATGTTGTAAAACCACCTTTCGATCATCTTTGTTCCGAGCCAGAGGACATTCGCGTGAAATGTGTCCAGGTTTATGGCATGTATAACAAGCCGCTATTAAAAATTTACAAGGAATTGGTTACAATTCTGAAATGTGTCACAATCCTAGACCAAACAAATGACAATACCACTTACGTTCTGTCGCCTCAGAGCTGCAATCTCTGGCTATGTGCCCTATTTTAATAAATTGAGTAAGTTAATTATAATTTTGAATAATGAAGCGAAAACGCTACACGTTCGAATTATAAAAACCAACCAACGCCATCACAACGGTAACACCGATCAGAGGACTCCCGACAATCTCGAGCATAGTGACCAAATCGATTGCATTTGTAGCATTTGTCATTCCTGCCTCGACCCCCATTATGCATTCGGCTACCCTGTCCACCCTCTGAACACTCCCTCGCAAAGTGTCCTATCCGATTGCTACAATAAAAATAAATACACATTAACAAAATATTATTGAAAATGTTTAATTACACACAACCCCTTAAAAACAACGCCATCGAAACACTTACCACTTGTAGCAGACACTCATCCTGCTCAAATCTCAATCACTGCACTACTCTCTCCGTATTTTCCCTGAAAATGGAAAGCAAACCACAATTAAAATCGTCATTATAATGTCTGCCTATTAAAACTACAAGGACATGACCCTTCCTGTCTACTCAATATAGATTAAAAAAATCGACAAATTTAACTGTATCATCATTTCAACTAAAAAGCTTCGGCCCTCAATTAGAAAAAAATATCTCCCTAATCTAATTTAATCTAAGGCACAATTAGGACATCACACCGGTTTCTTTCCTTTTAAAACATTTCTGACATATGGAAAGCTCGGCAAGTAATCTTGATAAAGAGAAGAGATTTAAAAACTGCAATAAAATAAATTCCAACCTTTTTCAAACCCCTTCCAACCGTCCTTCACCCCCAAATTTGACCCTGCACAAGTTTGTCCTCTTCTCGGTTTAACAAGTTCTGAACGACGTATGTTTTAAAAAATCTCCGTTTTACTTCCCATAACTAACAAGACGGGAAGGGCCATTCATGGAAATGGCGCATGCATTTCATAATGCATTTATTGAGTATCTCCACAAATTTGATTTTTTATCTATTTTATAAAGCTTATCAGAGTTAGAAAGACAATTTTCATTATTGTCTGAAAAGTCAGATGCGGATTCACAACTTGAATTATGGAGTGGAGAGAAGATTCAAAATATAAAAAATAATGCCACAAAATTTCAAGGTACTAAAAAACATAAATTTCCTGGGGGTAAATTTTCATAAAATTTCATTTAAAGCATTTAGGACATGGGTTGATGAACGGTCCCCTTTTAGGAAAGTAGAGACGGGAAAACTCAAATATTTGAGATTTCAATCATGTGAACTCGGTGTTTGTTTACAAAAAAGTTTAAAGAAGAAAACCAGTTCCGGTCTCTAACAATTAGCTAAAGGTCAAAGGTCACAACCTTGCTTGTTCCAAATTGTCCTTGTAATTACGATGAAGTCGGTCCGCCAGGAATCCTACTTGACGAGGGCGAGAATCCGAATGAGCACCACGTGCTTCAAATGGTAAACAAAACAATGAAATTTCAACAATAGGTCTGTCCAACAATAACTTGTAAATGTTTACTCTTTTTTAGTCATATGGAGGGACATTTCAGTCGAGAATGTACATTTGATGAGCGACCCAAACTTCATACTTACTCATTACAAGGCGTCATTATTGGAAGTACTAGGATAACATTTCAGATCTCTATCTGCGTCCTGTTCGTCATGTTGTATCATTTGATGAAAATTGAGGTGGTGCCTTCCTCCTATGTGTTGCAAGGATGCTGGACTACCGCGATACTGGGACAAGTTGTTTATCAGACTCATCAAAATCGGGCGTCTTTGACTGGACTTGGAATTGGGAAACTAATTTCAGTTTTGGCTGGCAATGAACAGTTTCGAGTCACGCTATTTTATTTGTTTGCATCCTTTGTGTTGGCTCCAGTTCTTCGTACTTTGACGCAGACAATCAGCACGGTAAGTGACAAAGGGTGTAATTGTATGAGTATATTGTGGAATGCTTAAATTAATCAACTACTAAATTTCTTGGACAGGATACAATCCATGCGGTTTCCATCGGGCTTTTATTTGTTCATCTCCTCACCAATGATTATGGAGTGCCCGGATTTCTCGTGTCTCGAACGATGTCCATCAATGCAGCAGTTATTGCTGCGATTTGTCTGTCATCTCGTTTACCTACGAATCAACATTCTCTGGCTTTAATCACTTTGGGCATCCAGTCTTTTGTCTTGTTTCCAATTTTCTCAAGTATCATTTGGGATTCCGCTATTTGGCTCGTGCTCATAGTGGCGACTGTTGCAGTGGGTTGTTTTGTCACTTCAATTCATATATTTCTAGTCTACGTCGGAACCGTGGCGTTTACTACAGTTTTACTACCTATACTATTTGTAATGTCTCAAAAATTCAAGTATAACATGTATGGACCATGGGATGAAGCTGTCGTAGGTATTGAGAGTGATCAGCAATATTAATACTAATCCGTGAGTCATGTCACTTTCCTACCTGAAAAGCTCCGTGTACTGTACACGGTGTACACCAAAAATGCATCTGTTCAAGTTGCAAGTCATTCATTACCCAACAGAAGGCCAGTTACGCTATAATAGAGTATTTTATAATTGTACCATACAACTTTTGTAAATGAAAAATTTTATATACACAAATAAACTGCATCAACCTCACCATCAAATATACAACTACCATCAGTTCCCTCGAAAACTGCATTGAATAGAATAGACGTTAGCCAAACTAGTACGTTTTCCGGTAGAAATTTAAATCACCTCCATTTAACTATTCAACCCATATGGTGAGCAGAAACATAAAATTTCATGCACCAAACTTATTAGCTGCACATTTGCATACATTCCAATTTGTAAAAGCCTTCGATGAGTCATCGCAAAAAGACTCCTCATCAAATGAGAATTCTGAGAAATGACGAACCCTCTGACGTCAGTGGGGGACCTTAATTCCCTCGTGACCCCAAAGGAACACTCACTTATGACCCCTTCAATCCTGGAATGTCACTAATTTGCACTATTTTACTTATCGAGTTCACCTTATCATCTGTGGACAACCCTGAGCTGTGGATCTTCCACAAATACTGTGTATTCCAATAGAGAAGAGATCGCAGGAATAAAATAAAAAAAAACTACTCGTGGCAATTGTCAAGGGACATGTGTGCCTTCGTCCCTTAAACCAATATGTCCCTCTGGATCTGACTGACCTGATCTGACCTGTTTATTGGGTCAAATAGTTATCAACTAATTATCGGCTCGTGTTCGAAACAGAAGGGTTGAAAATAGGGAAAGGAAAAAAGATTTATTGTATTGTTGACAATTTGCTGTGAAATGGAAGACTAAATAGGAAAAGTGGGGGATAAGCTACTTTTGATTGTGGACGCTGATCCAGTGTTTCGTGGTGGACAGAGTCATTGGGACAATATTGTCCTGGACAATCATTGTGAGAATAGGTTATCTTGCGGATGTAGCGCTATTGGTTGAGAAAAGATGTAGAGCGACTCTGGAAAAGTAGCAGGTGAGATGAGCCATTTAGTAATTTGAACTGTATTTCCAAATGAAGGGAATGTATTTAGATAAATTAAAATTATTCTCTAAAGTAAGTTTCATTATTTTGATATGTAGATTGGAAAGACGAGGTAGAGCAAAATGGCTTATCCTGGAATTAGATAAGCAGGGGCAGAGAATAGACTCGGCTCTACCGACGGAACCCATTTGCGAATTTGAAGTATGCAAATTCTAGCTCCAACTACTACCTATCCTTATCATCAATCTACTTCCTTGGTGGTTTTGCATTAAGGAACTTCTTGAATATTCAAATCTTCACTTGAGATTCTGGAACCTGGAACCATGAGAGCAGCTGCCTCGCCTACTTTACTGGAGGGATACCTGTGAAAAAACATGTACAGTTGGCGTTCATCCATTTTGACTTGAAGGAATATGGCTTACATTATTCGTGTTTGCCCGTTATTGGGTAATTGGACGATGGCCCTTGCTACTGCTTCATCCTAATTAATCTCGGCAGCAAATTAAATTTCTTCGTATGAATTGGTTATTTTGAAAATGGCATTCAGACGCTCTAGAATTTGCAATTTAAGCCCCGTGCAGCTTGCGGACACTTTGACTGAAACTCCTCGTAAAGTAAGCCAATTGTATTTTTCATTTTATAGCTAGATTTCAATTATTTTATCAAATTTTCTTATATGTTTTTTTATTGCAGGCAAAAATCATAGATTGCAGATCCTTTCTCGAGTACAATGATAATCATGTTGTTGGGGCGGTTAATATTTGCTGCTCCAAATTGATAAAACGTCGTCTTCAACAGGATAAATTATCACTCAAAGATCTATTAGCCCATTGTCGCATTGAAATAGACGAGACATCCAACATAGTTATTTACGACCAAAGATCACCATCGATAGAAGAAGTCTCTCCGGACAGCTTCATTTATGTTTTGCTGAAAAAGTTAATCCTAGTTTTTGAAAAAGTTCATCTGCTTTCGGGTAACTATTCAACAATACAAGCATTTCAAGGGTTAGCTGAATTATAAACATTGTATTTATTGCATTTTAGGAGGATTTGTTGGATTTCAAACACTATATCCCGAGTTTACGGAAAATAAAATATGGAAATATCCTGGTCTCACCGCTCTCTCACAGCCTTGCTTACCCATCAACAGTTCTGGTCCAACTCGCATTCTCCCCTTCCTTTACCTTGGCTCTGAGGAAGATGCAAATAACAAAGAACTGCTTCAGGTATATTGATTTAAAATCATTGAGCTTAGTTTAAGTCTTCAGATTGGGGTCAATATAACAATTAACAATGCTTTTACTTTACCTTCTAGAGTCATAACATCACCTACGAGTTAAATGTGAGCAACAAGTGTCCTAAACCGGAATTCATCTCCGATGGACATTTCATGCGAATCCCAGTAAATGATAGTCACAACGAAAAGTTATTACCGTACTTTATCCAAGCGTTTCAGTTCGTTGGTATGTATATTAACAAGTTGCAATTCAGAATATTCTAGTTTATAGTATATAGTTAATCTTAATGAACATTTTTTGTTGATTTAGATAAAGCACGAGAGTCCAATGAAAGTGTCTTAATTCATTGTCTGGCTGGAATTTCTAGATCTCCTACCGTTGCGATTGCATACGTAATGCGACATTTGCAAATGACTTGTGAAGATGCATACAGATATGTTAAAGCCAAGCGGGCCACAATTTCACCCAACTTCAACTTTCTCGGCCAATTATTGGAATATGAAAAACAATTAGTCCAGGATAGCATAATCGAGAAGCATGCACAGCCAACATCAAGCTTTTCTTCTTCTTCCTCCTCATCAACATCTCATTCTGTGGACTTTGTGTTGGGTCCTCCACCTTTATTATCGCCACTTCCGCTACCAATCTCCATTAAGCCCCCAGGAAAAAGACTAAATTTGTCCCTCCGATTATCTCCATCATTTGAATCACCAACATTACTAACTAGTCCAAAAGATTCTTCGCCTACTACTGCGATGGCCCGGCTGCAATTTGATAAACCATTGGGAAAAGAGAATCGTAGTGGGAGCTCTACTACAAGTGCACCTACAACTCTAAATATTGCTGGTCTTTCCAGACCAACCCGCCTTGTCAAAGAACAAAACGTGACATCAATCCAAGAAGAGGAATCTGGTCAGTGGGAATCGTCATCATCATCGGTTTCGAAATCACTTACACATCACTCCTCTCTTTCAATAGCAATATCAAAAGGGTTTAAATGTAGAAAATCTTCACTTGAATTGTCGTCACCAAAAGCGCCCTTTGGGAGTTCAGGCACGCGGCCCTTGAGCTGTGACTATGTGAAAAAGTTTAAAGTTCATAAAATCCACCTGGAGGGATCTGAATCACCAAACGAGGGAGGAGGTGAAGACCTCATTCTTCATGAACCTATGCCATCATGTTCGTCATCAACTCCTCTCTCTAACGCCCCCAGTGGAGATCTGACAGTTAGTAGTACTGCTCTCAGCCTTAGTCCAGTAGCCTGCTACAAACGTGAGTTCTCAAGATCGGACTCTGTTAGTACAAGCGGTATTGGGTCAGAGATATCAGAAAATGAACTACAAGCATCCGGATCTTGGGAAATGTCGGAATCCGGGAATTTGGGTGATGATGGTGACGGAGTGTTCTCTGACTCAGGTCACGGTGTTTCTAAATCCCCCCGGCGACAGCTTCAGGTAATGTGATAGTGTAGTAATAGTATTAATAATTCAATCATTTTTTGTACCATATTTGTTAATCGTCACCTTCTTTTGACAGTTGTGGTCTTCAGACAGTGGACACTGGTCTTCTACTGAGGATGGAATGTCGTGTTCATCCTCGCAATTCATGGATCCTCATCTTCCTCCAAGAAATCCATCTGACTTTGAAATGTTGAAATCTCCAGAAAAAAGAAAGTGTCCAAATACGCTTTTTTCCAACTACTCGCAAAATTTCTCTTCACACGCGCATGAAAAAAGGAAAAGTTACGCAGGTGACAGTTCGACGTCCCCCGACTGGCCGGCTGGGGATTTTCGTCGACCTAAACGATGGAGTATATCTGAAGATATTCAAAACTCCGAAGCAGGAACATCCACTTCTGATACAGGTCCGGTGATTCATATATCTCAGCACTAATTGGGACAATGATTGTCCTTCTCTTAGCATTGAATTGTTTGTACATTTTGGTGTGTTAAAATAATTGAAGTCATGTACAAATGATGTTCGTAAACTCGTTAGGATAATCACTCAGGAAAACAAACATCATTGCTACATAAGCGTTGAAAGCATATCGAATACTTGAGCGTTTTCAAATGGCTAGGTAGAATTGACTTAGAATTTAGGGAGTAAATTTACAATTACAGTGTATTATACAATCATTAACGTCGTGTGCATTTTAATTCTGGTGCTGGTGAATTCTGATCGTAGATAATTAGATAATTGCAATACGGTTTTGTAAAAAAATCAATCATTGGGTTTTTTTGTCATGCTTACGATTTTGAACGGATATGATAAGAGGAATGAAGTGAAGGTAACGACTTTACGATTATATTTAAGCTTTGATGTTGTGACCCTTTTTGTTAATTGTTCATTTGCATTATTTAAATGGAATGCCATTTTATATTTTTTGGTGAGAGTTAATTATTTGTTTATTCTAAATAAGCTTCTATTTTGATACAGGGTTAGAAGAAGAAAACGAAGTAATTTCCAAGTGCAAGGACAGTGTTGACGTTTGCCTTGAAGGCGGAAAAGATTCAGCGACTACAGAAGAGAATCCCGGCCATCTTAATTTTGATAATCATTGGTTCAATCTTTTATCTGGGAGTGAACTGACATGTTGTGAGCGACAAAAGGAGGGACTTCTCTATCGTGTTCATAGCTGTCCAGGATTTTTGGGTTGTCGAGACTGGTTGCAATTGCAGCAAACCGTACCTGATAGTCCCCCTGACTATGAGCCGATCTCTGACTCAGTTTTATTGAAGATGAGAAGTTGCTGTCACCGTAACCGACATGAACGATCTTATGAACACAGCGCAACATCCCATCAACATCCATGGAATAAAAATAGATTCTCCTTTGGTCATGTTGACTATGACGAACTTTTAAACAAGCTGCATCATGTTCAAGACGCCAAAGCGGAATCCAGTCATAGCAGCTCATCGACATTGGCCTCTAGCTCTTTCTCCATAGTTGTACAATAATGCGTGGTTTTGATCCAAAAATTGAGAATTACTGGCTAACACAACAGAGACAAGAAGTTCAATGATTTGTCGGGTATAGTTACTAAAATGTAAGTGTAAAGAAAACTCAAGTAAGTATTATTTTGTTAAAACCTTGACAAAGTGACAAAAAAATTGTAATTTGACGAAAGTCCCTAATCAAAAAAATAATACAAAATGCAACTGTAAAACGGAATCAAAGAACTTCAAACCATGTCTGAAATGGTCAGTGCGTCCAAGTAATGAGTGGGGCTATGGATTTTAATCATGCAGTTTAAACCAATTTACCTGTATTCATATTTCAATTTGAATTATTTTGTTAAGTTAATGTTTAGTACTCTTGCTGGCATTGTTTATTTATGCTTACATAATTTGTGCAGCAAAATTTATGCTGCCAGTTTTTTTATATTTAGTGTTAGGAATTTAATCGGTTTACTTTTTGTTTCATCAGTCATCACGATATGCAGCAAAAAAGAATGTGAAGGAATATTTCGTTAACCTTGTATATTATGGCATAAGGATTGTAATTGACAAGAACGTGTTCAAAGTCTCTTGTTTGCTGGCTATTTTTTGATGGGACGGTATTTTTGTGCCTCTGTATTTATTTCTAAAGTAAATTTTCTGTTTTTTTTAAATTTTATTAATTTTATTTGACTAATTGCAATGACAAACCGGCATGGTGCCACGAAGATGAAATCATAGAGTTATGTTTAAAAAAATTAAGCCATGTATAAGTAATAAGTATACAAATACATACAACAAAGAAAAGAAGTTCAGTTTGTACAAATTGTGTAACCGAGATGGAAAAATGGAATGGTCATTAGAATGTAATCTGTGTCAACCATTAAAATGACGGCGATTAACTGAGGGAGTTTTAGAAAGATATGATTTTAATTAAATACTTACGAACGAGTGCAGTACTAGTTAAGTTGATAATGGTTTTAAGACATGAAATGATGCGAGTGTGTTCAAAGATAATGTACAACAACGTAATCCAAAAATCAACCAAAATGAACCGAAGTTCGGTGACTTTTAATGTTTAAGCGTAATATAAAAGAAACTATAAGAATGCCTCGCCTCGATAACCAACCAAATACTAAACTTAATTTTATCTACGATTTGAGGAATGTCTGTTGTATAATTTAAAGATGAAGTTCATTTCTAACTTGTCGCACTAACTATAATTGTACCATCATTTTTTCCGTCACGGTTATGACGGAAATGTTCATTTCATAGGTTTGTGAATTTACGGGTTATCAGTTACATTACGCAAAAAAAGCGTGAGTCTTCTGGCGTTATATACACTTAGAAAGTTTCCTTTATTTACGATTATTATACACAGAAATGGTGCTCGTCTCTATATTATTTAATCATTAAAAATGAAAATGAAAATGACGGACAGAAATCAATAAAAGTTTTTTTCCAAAACGTGTAACAAAAAGGGGTTTATTATTACGTGTACATAGCCTGTCTCTCTTTTTATATGTTAATCCTCCGCATTTTGAATCAATGTAATGTTGTCACCCTTAAGGAGAAGACGACCTTCAAACAAAACACACACGTTACTTTACCCTGATTTTTTAAAACTACAATAACCTCAAAAATTGACCCTTACCACATCTTCTACGAGCTCCAGACTTGGTGTTGATTTCATAGGCGTCATCCAGTACAAGGTTCATATACTCGTCAAATCCACAAATAACCCCTTCCATCCTCAAACTGACATTTTCGTAGAGCCAAACCACGACGCGAGATTTATTTTGCAGGTACCGAAAAATCAAGTTCTGTCAAACCAAGAAATAAATAAGAATCAAGTCAAACCCAGTACAATCCTCCGCTACTACTTGGTAGTTATTAGAATACAAATATTTGACTCCTGAATTATTCAAGGTACTATTAATTTAATTAATTTATGTAACATAACCCAAAACTGTCACTTACAATGGGTTGAACCATAACCTTCTGGACCTTCTGTTGCCCCTTGTTGAACGACATGATGGAGTCCGGGTGTGTGGGGGTGGTGGGAGTGAATCAATCAACGGCCAATAAAACTAATTAATTAATTTTTTATTGGAAATTGACAAATGCAGATAAATTGCCGAACGATGAGGGAAACAAATCAGACTCCTTAAAACAAAATTCCCTCCGTCCCCCAAAGAACAAAGACAACCGGGGGCACGCTGAGATTTAAAAAAATCGATAATCTCACTTGCTAAGGTTTATTTCAGTAAAAATGATTTTATTGGTAAATCCTTATTTTCTATGTGTATTAACATTAACAGGAAATAGAGTAGGGTGGGTTTTTTTAACCCATTAGCTGCGACATTCCACCCACGGTAAGGGCGGAAATTAAGTTGCTCATCTCATGGTACACTTTGTTCTTTACGGATATTTTTGCATCTTGTAAAAGTGAGTCGCTGCAAAGCTTGTTGAATTTTTTGCAAACTTCGTCTTTCATTGGGGAAAGGGTTGTCAATTCAGGGACCACGAATCGTGATATTGTTGACCTGTTGGGGAGTGAGAATGAAAAAAATTAAATCTTTTTAATAATTGATGAAGGAAAGGAAGAACTTACAACATGAAGTCGAAAACGCTAGTCTTAAAATTTCCTGAACCATTGCCTGTCCCTTCTCGGGATTGTTGAACACTTAGATAGCCACAAACTACTTTCTTTATGCATAAATTCCTTTTCTTTGGTTGAAGGTAGTAAAGAGAGCCCAGGTTTTCGAAGAATTGTCCGAAATTTGGCTCCCCTTCACCCGCCCTTGTATCAGTGTTCCTGTTGAGCAGAATAGTAAGGATTAGTTTTTTGTCTGCGTTTTGTAACATATCAAATGAATTACTGTTCCATGTCTGATAGCACTTCGAGTGACGATGAAAATGACCTTCCGGGACCTGTGGTGGGTGCATTTGCTCGAAGAAGTTGAAGAATGTTGTTAATCAGAAATGCCCCTTGAGACAAAATAATACAATTTATTGTCCCGATCAAAAGTTGGTGAGACTTATGCAAATTTGGGAAGTGTTTAACCTACCCAAAGCCAACAGGCTGATAATGGAGACGGGGTCAAGGGTTATGGCTCCGTAACCATGTCCATGTCCACCTCCATGTCCATGACCTCCCCCACGTGTCTCGGGGTTATCGTCTTTACTCCTTTCTAAGCAACAAACAAAATATTAACTTATCTAGATCCTCCCATTTTCGATAATCGAGTTAATTATTTTATTATGCATTAAATAATTTCACCTACCGAATATATTGTTCGAAGCGGAACCCTTCAGTTTCACGTAGTCAGTATACTGGCTCAATGCAGCTGCGACCAAACTAGCCACTGGGGATTGTTCTCCAGCACCGGGTTTAAAAAATAGGACAAATAAAATTAGTACAATATTGTGTTTGAAATGTTGCATGTTTGAATCTGTCTTATTTTTTTTTCAAAAAACTTTAAACTTTGGAATGAGGCTGTGATTCGTAAGGAAAGAGCAGAGTAAATGCGACAAACCCTGCAATTTCCATTCTTTCATATACGGGTAAAATACGGGAATGATCGGTGGTTTTTTAATGTTGCAAAACACATAGGAGTGGATTGCGAATTTGGAATCGTTTGGGTGCATTGTATGCTTAGACAACTTAATAGTGGGTGAAGTAAGGATTCTAGAAAATTAAGGACAAACAGGAAGCAGAATCTCCCATTCTTAGCCAACCGAGAATCTAGACAATGTACCAAACATCCCACGCTGGTGCCCAGATGTGTTAAAGATTATTGTTATTTGTTACTGATTTGATGTTGTAACTGATGCCACTTTGGTTTATTGTCTTCTAGTTTGAAATGGTCCATTATAAACTAAGCCACCGTCGTCAAATGCACCTGGCCTTCTAACTCTTTTTTATATTTTTACTTTAGATCCGGTGCGGTGCGGTGCGGCTCTGATTAGTTTTTATCAAAAGAAAACTAAACTGTCAGAGTATAAATAAATACTGTTAATTCAAACACAAAAGCAGTTCCATTCCAAGGAGTAATGATTGACATGAAAAGTATGAAGGATACATTTTATCTGGGATTTTTATGGCAGAGCAGTCTGAGTGACTGAGTCAAGTTTTTTTATAGCCTCACTTAATTATAAATAGAGTCCATTCATTTTACATTATTCTTCACAACTATTACGGCAATTGCATTCTATTTCTCGGAGATTTAATTTGGTCACAATTTACAGGTTTTATAGAAAACAGGGCTAGCTCCAGTTCTGGTTCAAGGATTTCGAATACAAGGAGAATTAGGTTGGGTAACGAAATCTTATCAAATCTTGTTTGTCGGCAAACAATGCTCACCGCTTGCATGAGAATTGTTCGGGAGATAAGATTTGGGTCAATATATCATCTTGAATGCACACGGAATTACGGACGACTCTATGAGTAATCTTTGTGACAATTTAATGCCAGACCAGACCTCACCCAAATTACTTTGTATGAAGTTAACTATGCTCACCTAATTTGTAGAGTTTGCGAAGTTGCAAAATTGAAAATAATATTTATGTAAAATGCATTAAATCCAAGAAAATCTGAGTGATAATGTTGCTAATTTAGTTTCATGACGAAACTTTCATGATATATGAACTTATTGCAGTTGTCATTCACAGATCACATGCATACGCGATTTGTTTAACATTTGATTTTATTTAATAAAGCGAAAACATTATTAAAATTCATTACAGACATTATCATTCAATTAACATCTTGCATATTTGTTGTTAACAGTATGACTTGTTCAAAAATCAAAAATCACTGCCAAATCCTTGGCGTTCTTATTACTTTCTGAAGATTTTCAACTTTCTCCGAAGATCTGACCCATCCCCAGTATCGAAATAGTCGTCACTTTCAAAAGTACTGTTTGACGCTCCCAAATAAGGAGCATTGGAAATTATATTTGTCGCCATTTTGATAATATTTGCAATGTTTTCCTGAGCATCCGCGCTAAATAATGTGCCTCCCGTTTGTGGTTGCTGTCCACCATTATTATTTTGTGGACTTGTTGGATTATGATGTCCTCCTCTCATTCGATAACGAGTGTACAAAATGTAAAAAATGTACACTCCAAAAGAAAGTACTCCCAGTACAGAGTAAGGGTCCAGCATTGCTTCCGGGATTTCTCTTACTCCACCTTGACTTATCGTCACCAGATTCGTTGTTGATGGGATCGGAAATGAAGAATTGTAAATGGCTGGATCCCGATTGTCAAATTTCCTATGCGTTCTTATGTGGCAGTCCATTCGTGCAACTAGAACTGCTTCTAGAATTAGCAATTTTAATAAAATCCAGCTCCATGAACGAGGTTTCCACCCTGCTACAAAATCACAAGATTAAAAACAAATTAAAAATTTAGATTTAGCTTCACCACTTGCCTTTCATTCTACAATTTTTTTATTCGATTTAAATTTGTTATTTATGCAGGAGCGCAAATAATCTACAATGTCCACACTCAGGGTACTGTCCAGCTCAAAGTTGGAAGAAAACTAACACGGAAAATTATTCGACATGGCATTTTGTACTTTTGTGTCCAAATCTAAATTAGACAATTAAAGTCCATTCCGGAACACATCATTTTGGATTTGCATAAAAGACGACTAATTTGAAGTATGCATATCCATGTGAGGCTGTCTCAGTGAGGCGAGGTAAATAAAAATAAGTTTTACTATATGTAAAACAATCTGTGTCTTTTGGATTGTTAAAAGTTTTACTGTCGCCAAAAATCGGGTGGAAATTTAATGTTTCCTAATAGTTTCAGAGTGGTTTATTACGTTCCGGCTGGTCAATATGTGCCCAAATATGACATCTGGTCAAGATTTGGTGTAGTTCATAGGCTTGTAAACATAATGACCAATTTGTCATTCAACATTTTAATATCTTATTCCATACATATGACATTCCTTAGGACTGTGTAATGTTTTGGAAGAGAACTTAGAAATAGTATTTTCGTTCAGAGTGCTTACTATTAAAAAAATACCATCAAGAAAGTGTTGCTGATTTTATTTATTATTCATGAACAACTCCCTGTATTATTTACAATCGTTTGGACAACAATCCGCATAATGTGTAGTTGCGTAAAGTTGTCAAATTGGAGCATCCCAGTTAATCTATCTTTGTCTCATTTTGAACAACAGTTAAATTGTCATAAAATAATTATGGCCCATGTACGTTTATGCATGCTTGGACTACAAATTGTCGAAATAAATGTAAAAATCTAAAAAAAAACACACTCTATTGAGGACGGATCATCATGATTTCCAATAAAAACAATGTGGTTGGCTGATTGAGACTTGTCATTTATTCATTGAACATTGGTGTCATCACGGACAGTAAAATTTGTGTCTTTTTTTGTTGCAATTTGTAAATAGGCACGAAGGAAGATGTTTTTATGCCGATGATGAGTATGCAATTTTATACGCCTTTGCTTTTTAAACAACGTTTTATTGACTCATTGACAATAAACTTCAAAATACAAAGTTGACATGTTCTATATATATTTGTAATAGCTGAATATTTAAATAAATACCGCAACGGGAATAGTATCGTTTTTTTAGATTTAGCATACAACAAAAACTGAATATGTTCAAAGTACAATAAATTAAAAGCAATAAAATTATACAAACTTTGTAGAGCAGAACAAATCGAGCAAATCATTGGGAGTTGAATTAGAAAAATAATAAACAATTTGAAGATTTTTTAAAATATAAAAACACCATTATTGGGAGGCTGAGGTAAAAATGCTAATAAATTATAAGAGTTTTATTACTATACACATAATACGGTAGGTATGTAATTATGTATGTGAGTTAAGTTCGGATATCTCGAATGAGTTATATTAAAATGCTAATTAAACGAAATAATTTAACTCCCATATTGAATTGAATATCAAAAGCACAATGATCCGAAATTTTGTAATCGTTGAATTTCGTTCATGCAGTTCTCGAGGTGTGGAGCAAATTAATTCTGTAGAAAATCATTTAACGTGGTTGAGTCATAACCGTCTGTAGTGTCGAAGGAATTAAATTACCATTGTTCACGTCATTCTTCATCTGATGGACTACACAAATGGCTGGCTTCCTTGGAACAATCCACCTTCTCCCCTTGCGACACGCGAGATTGTACCGACCGAACAAAATCATTGGTAGTTGCATCCCCCACAAGATGTTTTAACCCGTACCTAAATTTTTTCAGATGAGAGTCTCACTCTGCCTCAATACTGAAGGACTTAAGACCCTTAAATTATGACTTACATGTAAAACTTGGAAGAATAGCTGTTCTCATCTCCATCCGCGTCTTGAACAGCTAATCGACAAAGATAAAGTCTGGCACATGAGGGTTTGTTGGAAACGACACGATAGGTCTTGTACATTCCATCCAATTTGTCAATGACGGAATTAAACATTGCGTTTTCCTCTTCATCATCCACCGCAGATCTTCTGGTCCGGGTTGTGGGTGTACCAAATATTTTCTACATAATTTTCCACGAAACAATATTACATTTATTTAGTGTTTACTGGAGAAAACTCAACAATCTGTACAGTTGGAATAACAAAAAGATGCATAGAAATAGAAAGCAAGTGAAAATGTGAGACTTACGTCCATTTTGGTCATGAAACTAGGTACATGGAAGTCGGAGAGTACGAGGGGTGTGTTCAAGTCAACCACATCAAGAGAACGGGCACTTGTGTTCAAAAGGGTTAAAAGAAGCTGCAAAAGGAATGCTCCAAAAGCCAGTGCTGCAAGGAGGGCGAAAGGGTCAAGTCCACTCATTCCCCTGTCAATGTCAAGGGTAACAGGATTATGTCAAAAAATAAGAAAAATTTGTACACATTGTAGCCGTCTCTGTAGGTCTCGTGTGAGAGAGTGGGGGTGGGTGTGGGGGTGACCGTGGTGTGGTGTCATTTTTACAAGTTGCATTTTTTAGATTAATGTCGATAAGAATATACAAAAATAGCGTGTTGGTGCTTTGCTTGGAGATTTTTTTCGCTGTCCATGTGCAAAAATGTTGTCGTCCGGTATTTGTCTCAAACCCTAACCAAACCACCCTCAACCAAGGAACACTTACATCTTTTATATTGAATTTGGAGATATCTGACAGTTCCAGGGGAAGGTCTAAGTCCTGCACATCTATCGAGCGAGCTGATGGGGCTGCAGCTTGGTTGTTTAGTAGATTGAAAATTACGTTAAAAAGGAACACTCCAAATCCAAGAGTGGCCAAAATAGCATAAGGATCCAAATAATGCCTAACCAGGGATTACATACTCCAGCATTAATTTATGTAATTTTGGTAATGATCCACATTTTCGTTTTGTTGTAATTTTGAGGGATGGGAATGGGGGTTATATGCGACCTAAATTATTTTGTCATGTTTTACTTACCCATAGCTAACATGATGACCATAACCACTGTCATGACCATATCCACCTCGACTCTCAACTGCATTTTCTTCCGTATCATATCCCAATACTCGGTTGGTAAGCTTCTTAACAGTCACCATTCCTTGAATGAGGGTTTTAGAGGGGGATGTAAGATTTGCAATAGGATCCGATGTCTTCATGGATTGTCCATCTCGGTACTTTTTCAACTGCTCGATTCCATAGCCAAACATTTCTACAATTCCTGGAGGTTTCCCGTCCCGAGCATTTGCTCTCTTATCCCAGAATTCCACCATTTTATTACCAGAGGACACCAAATGTTTCAAGGGTTTAAGAATGCCTTGAGGAAAGTCTTGGTCAATCATGGTCATCAGCTTTTGAGTAAGAACTGAAGTCATGGCATCATTAATCCCTAGTCCAATTGCGGCGATTTTACTAAGGTCAAAGTTATTTGTTGAAACCTTTGCAGAAATTGGGGTGGGTGTGGTTGGAGCCGTGACTTTGACAAACTTGTTGGCAGTTGGTAAGGTAGACTGTGTGGTGGACGTGGTGGAAATTACTTGATTTGAAGCAGCAGTGGAAACTTTGGGTGAAGTAGTAGTATCATTGTGATAAATAGTAAAACTATTCACGACTGGTAGTTCTTCTCCATTTACAGAAGTTTTATAGGCGTATTTTGAATATTTATCCCAATTCTTGTCTCCGTGCTTTTTTTTCATTGGTTCTCCGACAATTTTTCCCATTCGACTATGGAAATCTTGGGAGGCATAACTGGAGGAAAAGGCTGGATGTGAAATATCTGAAGGATTGTAATGGAAAGAGTATCCTCGCCCTTCTTTCTCATGGCGTGCTTGAGAGGACACACTGGAGGATGCACTGGAGGATTGGGAACGACTTGCCAACTTGCTCCGAAGATCGTACAATGTTCCAACTTGACTCCGAACAGCTCGTCCCACATTTTGCTGCTTTTCCTTTGCAGAACAAGACACCAAAAAAAGAACACTGAACAAGAACGCGGAACAAGATGAATTCCTCATCATTGTCTTTTTCTTGGGTTGTGAAAAATATAGAGTTTCAGTCTTAACGTCGCACCATGAAGGGATTCTCGTAACTTGGATGTCCCTTGGCTTGATTTGCCTACTTATCTGAGTGCTTCTAGCTGTATATGTGCCACACAGTTGATTCAAACGCTGTCTTCAGAGGACAAACTACGCATACCACCAACCCGGACAAGGTTTGCAACAACTCTGCATCTAGTTCGGATCAAGGCATCTCTTATATTGGGCGACTGAGGCCCTCCCGAACTCTACTTGAAATTTGAATGTCTCAAGCTTTACAAGCATCCTTTGATAGGATGAGGGGTTTCCTTCAAGCGACAAAGTTTTACGCTGTCTGATTTCGATCAAATATAAATATGTGGCACTTGAATTGCATTTACAAACTCAAGTTGCCTGCCTGTGTGAGTTGGTCGTTTCGGTCCATGGAATCCAATGATCACCGTGTGCAGGCAGGGGAGGGAATGTCGCTATTGGGCCTTACACATTATCATCATCATGTAGGTTATCAGGTATAACCCACAATTTGTTCATCCATTCCATCCTCTGAATGAGAGTGCATGCTCACGTAATCTCAAACAATGCTCAACAATTGTGAACAAAACGGAAAGAATAAACTCACTCACTACCCGTTTAATGGTCCATCCTCCTTTTCTTCAAGTTCAATAATTGCACGGCTCGGTTAGTTTTCTCTGATTCAGAGACTCTTGTCTCAAGTCGTTCAAACTTTTGAAATTTTCCCTAATGTCATGAATGAAGATAATGATGCATCCACGTACGTGAGTGGATGATATCCTACCATTAAGAAGAGATCGATATGCAGGTAATCACACATATATGGATACTTACTTGTGTACAAACAAGACATTGTGTAGTCAACGACGTGTATTGTGGGAAACTTGGCTCGGTGATCTATTTTAAACATAATCGGCGTGCTAAATGGGTTCTCACTTGACAAGTATGGCGTTCAAGTTGAGTGAGACTGAGACAAAGACTTCCTCGTCATCTCAATTCATGCTCAACATCCGTGTGCTCATATCCTCATATTTTTAATCTAAATGTACGAGAAATTCAAACAAAGCAAAAACTTTCTGACCTCCTCTTCACACATGGTTTACTTTTTGATCACTTATTTCAATCGATGGTGGTTGAAACATGATTTTTTTGATCAAACAGATTCATGCTGCTAATACATTCTAATGCGGATTCTGGTAAGATGTTCTGAAAATCATTTTAAACTAGCTCAATATCACAAATTTCACATTCCATTAAGTAAATCGTGTCCAACCTACATCCGATCGAGATTGGAGTGCAGATTTATCGTCCAAGGAAATCTGTCAAGTGTACAAATAACTCTGCCTTCTAAATTATTTCAGAAACCTTGAGGCCAGTATATCAACAAATTGCAGCCAATACAGCTGGATCTCAAACAAAATTTGTACCTATCAACATTGGTGGAATTTCTTTCTATTACCAAACCAAACTCATCAAGTTTAATGCATAGAATGACGAAACAACAAAATCAAAAGATTTGTTTAAAACCTTATTCAACCAAATACCCGAAAAGTACAAATATATCAGGTATTTCCGAGAAACTTGAGAAATTTTAGGATTAAACAAAATTTAAGACAAAGTAAAAATCAGAGTCGCAGAGTCAACCATAAAGTAATATTTATTGAGGCAATCCATTCATTCACTATTTTATTACAAAGGAGTGTGTGGATTATGGAATAAATATATATATATATATATTTTGTATATACAGTTCTTAAAAGTTTGCATTAAACTCGGAATGGTTTTTAGTGTCAACGTTTGAAGTCAGTCAAGCAAGGGTAGATCCTATTGTTTGGATCTATGGAATTGCATTTTTGACATGATGATGAATGAAACAGTTATATTAATTTTGCAAAAATACATGGAATTAAAAACTGTGCATGGTGCGTAAAACCAGAGAGACAGCTACGAACATAAATCTGCAGAGTCAGATCTATATTTATATTAATTTGGCTCACTAAACCATATTCAACTTGTTAGAACCATGCATGTTTTGTTTCAACTGTAATAAGGTGGAATTAATAGCATTCAGTTTGGGTAACTTTTTCAAAATGCGACATAAGCCTTGACATTTTTTTGGGGAAGACGTAAGCTGAGTGCCCAATTTCCGTACATCATCTTTTCTTTTCCGAGCGAGAGGAGCACTAGATTCCGTCATTTGTTTTTGCAAATTAGCAATAGCGGACTCAATACCGGTTCCATGCAATTGATGGCTTTTGAGTTTTAACTTGTTCAGAATCAAAGGGATGGTTTTGTACAAGGTATCCTCGCTGAGAAGATGCACCTCTTCTCTTCCATTCGTGTTAGCGTTCATTTGCTGTTGTATGAGCATGGCCAAATACCTGCATTTGTAAAAAAACGTACAAGTTAATTATACCGCAGTAAATGTTACGCATTTTTGAAATGTTTCCTACGTCAGGAATGCAAGTCCGCCTAGAATGGTGAAAAAGATGGTGGTCAATAACAAAACAACATAAAAACAATGCAAAAAACGAAAAGAAACCTAGGATTGTGAAAGGGTCAGTTAACCCGTTGCTTCCAGAACCTCCCCCACCATGTCCATAGCCCCCTCCTCCGTAATCCCCTCTACTAGTGGAATGACCGTTATGACCTCGAGCAACATTATGTCCTGCAGCCTGAGCCAAATCGCTCCCTGTATCATATACCGCGTCCTCCTCCCCATCAACGTAGTAGCCCTTTTGTAGACTTTCTCCAACATTAGCATCACTAGGACTGGCCCAAAATTACATTAATTCAGTTTTCGAAGTACACTAATGTGCATATCATGCAAAAATATTATCATTATAAAAAGTTCACCTGAAATCGTCGTAGCCAAATTCATAACCATTCCGATCTGATATTAAGTAGGTGGTGTCCTTATCTCCTCTGTTTAAACTCCTATGTTTCTGCGAGTATTTCATCTGACCACCCATCCCCGCTGGTTCTTGATCACTGACCAAGTCCTGGTCATCGCTTTTTCCTTGAATATCCGACCCCAAATTTTGTGTTTGACTCAGTTGTTGAAAAGAGTTGAGGATGTTTTTGATGGGTACAGATTTCAAGAGGGATTCGACGAATTGAAGACGAGGATCAAAATTCTGTGGAATTTTTAACGAGTTTATAACATAAGTCGGAACTCCAATTGTTTCACTGTAGGGGACAAGATTGCTCAAAAATGAATTGTATGTCTTTGTCAAAAATTTCTTCACCTCAGGCTCCAGTCTCTCTCTCATTTCAACAAGCTTGTCACCTACCTCCGTGATTTTAGTAATTATTTCTTCCTTGTTGGGAAGAATTTGTTGAATTATATTTTCTCTCAATATTTCTGAAGTTGAGTTAACACCCTCAGAAGCAGGAGTACTGGTGGGAGCGTGGTTTAGAGTTGTCGTCATATTTTGGGATGAATCCATCGACTCCGCTTTGATACTATCGTTCAACAATGGGTTAAATGTTGGGGTTGCGTTTACAGCATTTTCTTCCGCAATACGAAGTTCAAGGCGTTTCCTTTGGTTTCTTAAATTGGCAAGTTTTTCTCGAGTAAAATTTTCAATCGAGTTTTTTGTCAGTGATGGAAATATATTCCAAGCCAAGTTGGCATTGATGAGTGCCATTATCACGGAAAATAAGCCAACCCCCCATTTTGAGGCCAACATGTCCTTCTTGGACTTTTTCTTACTTTTTGAGAGAAAAGAGAAAAAAAATCTCCTGTCAAATCCAAAGCTGCAGAGTGACTAAAAATTGGTGAAGGTGTGAAGAAGTGATAAAATGCTTTGAAACAAAATGACCGTTATTCAGGTCTTTTCAATGTTTCGGCCCCAACAAAATAAAGTGTTGTTTAATTTAACAAATAATACAAATCTATTGCAGGAGTGTGGCTGAGTTTGTGTTCATTTCATTTATTTCCAAGTGTTTTTTTGTATTCTTTGTTATTTTTCGGATTCACCTGTCACGATCTGAGTCGATACCTGGGTTGAGGTTGCTACGAGAAGTAAAATATTTCTACACGAGACCAAGTTTGCAACACTTACGCCAAGTTGTTTTAAAATAAGCACCTTCAAGTCATGGGAAAAAGAGGTAAAAAACAAGGATGACAGACTTTTTCGTTAAGATTTGAAGATTTCAAAATATCCGTATCCGTTCCGTTCTGTTCAACGAGATTTTTCATGTAAGCTCAACCAGATTTCAAGGTGGAAAATCCATGTCACCATTTATTTACTTATTATGCCATTTAAAATAGTTTCGGAAGAGGATGCCACTACAAAAGACTTACTCATTCTTGCCTAGTTAGTTTTGCACAAAACACCTTTCAAACTGGTTACAAGATAAGCACGGTGAATGTGAGGCAATCGATTAAGAAATTAAGTGATGATTTTTCATAGCAATTTACTTGTTTTCGGGACTCATTTCATAAGTAACAACAAAATGATAACGAATTAAAATAAGATACAAGTGCAGAGTCATAGAAATTATGATACAATTTTTTTCAATCCCTTCGTTTAGCTCTCTTTAGAATTCAGTTCGTCCTCATTATCTTCGCAAAATCCCCACGGGGTCATGTCATTACATTTGTCGGGATTTCCAATGGTGTCTTGTACTATTGATTGAAGTTCGTCACCATGTTCAATAAACATTCCCACGGCAGACCTTATTAAAACATAAATAAATAAACAACATGTAATTTGAACCAAAACTTTGTGCAGCACAAAAATAATTCACCAACTCACAAAATCACTCCACCAAACGGAGACTTGATTGACTTTGCTATCAGTGGAGAATTGGATAATGTCTCACAAGCAAGTTTTCTGACACACTGATAATCAACTGAATCCTTTTTAGTATGCCCTGACCCATTGTATCACTCCCGTTGGTTGACTCGCATCTCTTACAGATCTGGATTTGCTACCCCCAAATTCCGTATCATTTCCAATGACTCCCGACCAATCTATGTCCGACACAAAGTTTGAGACTTTTGCCATCAGTTCCGTGATTTGTTCCGAGTCCATCGCGAATGGTAGGGAAATGGAGGAACCCAGGGATCGAAGTGCTTTAAAAAACAAAACAAAAAAGGGTCGGATAAATCCTTTTTGTTGAATAAGGTCAAAAATAGTTCTTACTGCCGCCAGTCGCCAATTCGAAGAATAAAGCTCCAAAAAGAGCGGCGAAGGCTGCTACAGCTATTAATGTGTAGATATCATACGAACCACTGGAAGAGGACGCCGACCACCCCCAACCATACTGTTTCGGTCGTACTTGATGAGTCACTAAACTTGCACTTTTGGAAATGGGGACTGATTCCTTTTCAATTTTGACTTTGGGAAGTTTTTCCTTCAGCAAGTTTAAGGATATCGTCTCAGTTGCAGCTTCAACTGGATAAATCCCGATGCACGCTGTGAGAACCACGATCCCAATTGAAATCTGAAACATTTCAAACTCCGGAGGATTTTGTATTTCAAAGAAGAATTCCGACACGATGCGAAGGTATTATGTTATGCGACTCCGTGCCTGCCCATGAGCATACAAAATAGAAAAGTGAGTCATGAAATTGGTAAAACAAGGGTTTTATACGATATCAATCTTGTTTCATGGCTGAATGATTTTTAGGAATCATTAGACATGCAGATTTCCCTGAAATCAGAGCCACGTTCGTCACATTGACAGTCTATAATGGATGGTATGGGTCTCATAAACCACTTTCAAGATCAATGCCACGTTCCTCCCATAATAATTGACAAAATAGTCATCATTGTTGGCAGGTTTACCTTAGATTGTACAATGTCGCTCTATAAATTGTTAACTTTTTTTTTAATCATTGGAACGGAACCAAATCCGTCTAGGTTTAGATTTATGTGTGTGCAGATCTAATCACTTTAACCTCTTTTTGAAAATTACATGTTCCTTCTTTTGGTTAGGTAGGGTAGGGGTTTTTCATTAAACCAGACATTTTCCGTTTCTTCAATCTTTGTCATACACATGTCATACAGACAAATCACTAAGACAAAAGTGCATCATCCATTAACATAAATATTGCATGCACTAACTTCCCATGAACTTCTTTGCTAATTCTTGGATTACCTCAAGGAACTATACTATACTGTACAAATATATTATTCCAGCGGATTTAGTATTACTTTTCCAGATGATAAGAGACTTATCATCTGATCAAAGACCACAATAAAAAATGTAATACAATCTCAATTTCCAAATCCATTTCGAAATATTTGAGTATTTTCTGATGAGAATCTCAACTTCCCAATTTCCATTGGAAAGAGGTTGAGACGGGGCTGGGAGAGAAAATGACATATTTTTGACCACCAAGAGTGAACATCAGAACAAAAGTCAAACGATTGGTTATCAATTTGATAACTTATCAATAGTTAGATCACAATAATAACAATTAAATTCTGAAATTAACTCAGTCTCACCATGTCTAAAATATTCACGCCCACAAATCAAATCCGACTCACAAATGTGGCCATTGTACGAATGAAGAAAGGAGGAAAACGCTTTGAAATTGCCTGCTACAAGAATAAAGTCTTATCCTGGAGAAATAAAGTGTAACTTACAAAATTGTGTCATCCTCATGCACATATTGATCTGTTAGTTTGTAATAACCAGAAATATTGCTTTTTTTTAGAGAAAAGGACATTGATGAGGTTTTACAGACTCATTCCGTGTTCACAAATGTGTCCAAGGGACAAGTGGCGAAGAAGGAGGATTTGGTCTCAGCCTTTGGAAAAGATGATCAAACCGAGATTTGTAAACTTATTTTGGATAAGGGTGAACTCCAAGTTTCCGGAAAGGAGAGACAGGAACAATTGGATGCTTCTGTGAAGGATGTTGCAAACACAATTGCGGGTAAGTTGCGGAAATAATTCAATGACGCGATAATAATTGATTATAATTGAGATAACTTGCTTATATATGGTAATCTTGATACTTTACAGGGCTCTGTATCAATCCAGAAACGAAGCGTCCGTATCCGATATCCATTATTGAAAAGGGATTAAAAGACATTCATTTTTCAGTCAAACCAAATCGAAGTGCGAAACAGTTAGCACTTGAAGCAATACCTCTTCTAAAGACTTCCTTACCTATTGAGAGAGCACAGATGAGGTTAAAAATAACTGTTTCTGGAAATGCGTGTAAAAGTGTTGCTGAAAAAGTTGGAAAAATGGGAACCGTTGAAGATAAAGAGTTTGAAGGAAATAGTTTATCAATGGTAGGATTGTTTTTAAGGATTCTTTCCACTTAACTCTATGGATTGGTGACTGATGGAATGTTTTTTTGCAGACGGTGCTAATCGACCCCGGATATTATCGGCAGCTGGATGAGATCATGCAAGCAGAGACCAGGGGACAGGGACGACTGGAAGTTATTTCTTTAAAGGAAGTAAATGACAGTGAGGAAGTCATCGAATAAAGCCTGGATATACGTATCACAACAACTAAACTTTTATTGTTCAGATCAGTCTGCTTTTTGTACATTAAAATGTTTACTTATGCATCTGTTAAAGACGGGATATAAATAATGCCTTTGCTTGCTTACATACCTTCAATTCAACATATTCGCGGATCAAATCCCGTTACATTTTTCTTTGTATTTATATGAAATCGAAATCATTTGTTTTAATTTATTCGCCTGCGTGTGGTAACTTTTTAAGCTAATCTGTTGGTTTGGGGTTTGACGGTTCGGGTTTGCTACTTTTGTTTTTTGGCACGCTGTCTTCAGAACGAATGTATATTTCCTCCTGTCGGTTGTCCAGTTTCGCAGCATAGCGGGCGGTTGTGAACAAAAAATCAGACAACCTAAAAAAGAACAATTTTAGTCATGCAAGTTTTATGCTAAAACTAACAGAAACTATTTGATTTCCATTGATATTATTACCGATTTAAGTAAATTAAAGCCTGAACATCAGCTTCTTCTGACAGAACCAGTGGAGCTATGCAACGTTCTGCTCGTCGACAAACGGTTCTAGCGACATGCAGGGCTGCACTTGCCTTTCCACCACCCTAGTGAATAAATTTTATATTTGGCATAATATGCATTGGCATAATATTATATTTAAAAAAAACATACCGGTAAGATAAAGTTTTCGAGGGGTGGCAACTGCGCAGTGTATTCGTCAATCCATTCCTCCAGTTCCGAGGAGTGTCTTTGAGAGAATCCTACCTTCTTGAGATGAGTTTCCCGGGCGGATGACTTTGGCGTTGCTACAACTGAAGATACATCCTGGAACGAAGAATTTTATTCATTTTATCAATTAATTACAAAGATTAAAAGGAATGAAAGTATCGTACATATTTTTCAGTACAAAGTACCGCAGAGCCAAAACCATATATGGTATACTAATATATATACTAATTGAGCATACCTGAAGAATGCATTGAATTCTGAGTAATCTTTCAGCATAAGGATGATCCATCTCCAGAGCAAATTCTCTGGCCATTGCAATCTGTGAAGAAAGTTCGTCCGTGCTACCTAGAGCATCAAAAATGCGGTCATGTTTTGGCCTTCTTTCCCCTGTGAACAAGGCAGACGTTCCTTTGTCCCCGGTACGAGTGTAGATCTTGAAGTCTCTTTGACTTAACGAGGTGCTGATGTGGCGACTTCCCCTACAATGCAAGAAAGTAAATGTCAGATCAACTTAAGAATGGGATTGAATGAATTATAAACTCCTTTTATCCGTTGAACTTACAATGATTTGTCGCCAAACTTAGTGAGCGAGGGACTGAAGCATTTTCCAAGTATAGCAGTTGCATATTGAAACTGGCCTTTAAAAATCAGCTGCATTGATCGCCTTGAAGCCATCCTGAAGTCTTATGGCAAGTTTTAAGGCGTAATTAATAGGACAGGCTGGAGACGAGGATGTTAAAAAGTCCAACCACTTTCAAACTATGAAATTTTCCTTTCAAAAATTAATACGCAACGAAAAAGTAAAAAAAAATTCACTTTCAAAAATTAATACCCAACGAAAAAGCAAAATTTCACTTTCAAAAATTAATACCTAACGAAAAAGCAAAATTTCACTTTCAAAAATTAATACCTAACGAAAAAGGTACATAGATTATAATTCTGTTTTAAATTTGCAAAAATATAATCCACGAACAGTGAGCACATGCTAAAAACTTACGCGGTGGTGAAGAAATTAAACTCGACCGGCCTCAACTCGCGCTCCACTTTGTCTCTTTTCATGAAAATGCTACTTTCCCAACACTTTAATTTGGCTCATTTGCACCACTTTCAATTAAAATTACAATTTAATCACAATTTATTTCTGTATAATAATACCAATTCGCTATAAGATATTGATAGAGTTTAAAAGTTTGCCATCTAATCTCCCAGGCTACAATAAATGCCGGCAAAAATGTGAATTTTTATTATTTTGGTATTCTGGATTTCGCCTGTGGGGGTCAGCTTGGCTGACTAAAATTAAGCGCATTGTGCTTATTATGGCATCATTGTTCAAATTTCTTCATTAATTATAAATTAACCTACAACTTTTTATATTTAAATAAAAATTATCACAGGATGAGGCGAGGGCGCTGAGCTGAATGAAAATATATGTTCCATTTTAATCACTGTCTTGCAAGCTTATCCTGCGTGATCTGGAGGAAGGCTGTTCTTCATAGTGGATATTATAAATTGGCTGTCAAGTTTGAAATACAAATTAGCCTGGCATACACGGGAATGCAATAAAGTTAGTAGGTATCACTTACTTGTGCATCACTTCCTCTTTTATAGCTTCGAGTTGGTGGGACTTCAATGTAGTGGTTTTGTTTGGTAAGGCGTCCTTCATTTCCACTGCCTTGAGCTTGAGGTCACCCGTGGATAATTTCAGCGAAGCAGTATCACGAGAGATGGTTTCTAGCTTTTGTCGCCACTCCTTTTCTTTATCGGTAAGAACAGGGAAAGTTTGGTGGAATCGGTACATAACCACATCCATACGTTTCTTTATAACTTCGTCTTCCTCCGACAATTCTTCAAATATTTCCGCAATATTTTGAGCAGCATCCTGGTCAACGAAAAATGGGTATTATATTTACTGGGTGTCCGTAATATTTTTAGTGCTTCAAACATGAAACATGTATGTAGAACTAACCTTTACTTCAACTCTTGTTTCTAACAAACTTTGAACACTAATTTTCAAGGCTTTGGACTCTGACCGCATCGTTTTCAAATGAGCAGTCAAATATTTTACCGCTTTCTCCAAAGAACTTAATCGCTCGAATTTAGATTTAAGTATGGTTTGTAAAAGCTCTCGACTCCAAGTTTGCTGTAAAAAAGATTCATGTATTTCAAACACTTATACATGTGTTAAATAATTGGAACTTCGAGAAAATTTCAGAATGCATTTATATATTTCCTACCCCAGCTTCCTGTTCACAGCAATAAAAAGGTTGCTCAGAAGATTGACTCAAAGTACTCTTAATGACTTCCAGAACATTTCTAGTATCCCCTCCACCAGCGTTAGACGAAGCTGCGTCCATTTTTTCTTCTAGTTTAAGAATGTCGGAGGGGTGTGGCATGGGGTAAAATATTGACTAAAATACATCATAATTGTGAATTAGCAAAATCGAACATCTTATATGACACCATGTACGCCGTAATTTAAATAGTTGTTATCATTAAACTTACTCTACTGTCCCGTAGAACACATAATAACCTTTCAGGTTGAGATACGATAAAACAAGCGCCGAACAATTTGTTAGTAGACGGAGACTTTCCGCCGACGTTCCAAATTATCAAATTTCGGCACACAGAAGAACTCAGAGAGTCCAAAGCGTCTTCATTTCCTTGCAGAAATTTTTGCACTTCTGGCAAAAATTTTATTGTGATTAAGTGAATGCCACTCCCATGAACACATATATATCTGAAAACAAGAAGATATCCATTGTTCATATTTTAAACAAAATCGTAAAAATAAAGTAGGTCTCGCTTGCGTTACCGGTTATCAAAGACAGGATCTTGCTGCAAATGTAAAGAAATGCCCAAAAATGTTCTTGATTGCAGTTTTAATCGTTCTTTTACAAATAGTCTATAGGAGTCATTCATGAGGTGCTTATCAACGTCTTCCTCGACTTCCAGGTTGTCCTACAAAGCAAAACACAATTGTAAGTTGGAATTCCACATAATTGTATAGCTTTAGTTTACCGTCTCCAACCGAATTGGAATCATTATAGAATGAGAAAGTTGTCCACATGTTTGACTTGTTATACAAACCACAGGAAATTGTTTCGAACACAAAATTCTAGAGTAATTATCTTCTTCCTCCTCCACACGGTTATAATATTTTACGCGACGATAAGAATTTATGAAACACTGTGCATGAGATCCAACAATTCCAAGAAGTGCGCAGTACACTTGTCCAGTAGGTTTCAACACAAGAACCATCCACGACTTTATGTATGAGACGAAGGGGCCAAAGTCGAAGTCAATAGGGGTCTCAGGATGGATGTCCACAGAAAAAGTTGTCACTAGGGGTAAGCTCGCATGAGGCCCAAAATTGAAGCATCCCAAGTTTTGTCCAGTTTCCACATTGTAAATTCTATAATTTCACATTACTTTATTATTGATTCAAGAACATACGACTTTAATTTACAAAAAAAATACCAAAATTAAACCATACCTTAGAAAAGAATCTGAATTTAAAACCATGATCAGCTTTCCGGTAGGAATTGGGGACCATTTACACTGAAATATGGAAAGAGTGGGATGCTCACGATAAACTTTTTCAGCAATGAATTTTTCACTAAAGTCAGAACCAAAAGATAACAAATTTTATTCGTCAATAAGTCATCATAATGAAGACGATAATTGTAAATGATTGATTTAATGCACTTACGCCGTTAACTCGAAGTTTGGTTCGAAATTCCGGTGCTCTAAGGTGGCAATCAAAATTCCTCGGGCTCCCCATAACAAGCAATAGTGATCGGAACAGGAGATGTGGCTGATATGAAAATATGGATCAAGAGTCAAACCGAGTTCCTGTAAAAAAAAATAAAACAAACAAATATATTTAACATCGTGTCTAAGGCTTGTGTGCTGTTAGCTAATCAAAGAGTGCTCAATCATATATATCTTTCCTCTTCGTTCCATTGTAATGTAAATCAATTTCTCCGACTTAAAAAAAAGGATGGCAACAATTTTATGTTCCGTCCTATCTCATCTAACTCTACTCCCATCGCCAGTAATCCATAATCCATGAAAAATGGGTTGGTAGAAAGAATTATGCACAAGTTTCGTTTTGGAAGATGTTGCTGCATCGACTAATGCATCTCTTAAACGACGGCAGTTAAAGGAAAGCGAAGAAAGGTAATGTTGTTGAGGAGTGGGATGGATGAGGAAATTGGATAATTAGCATACTGGCCGAGGGAAAGACTAGGAAATGTAATAGAACACCACCACAAGGAAGGATGCTGGTTAAAAGATTTGAAAGGAAACAGTTGCGGCTTTTTTTCGAGCTAAATTAATGAATGGAGGAAATATCATTTAATCGATAAAAACAGTTTAAAGAGCGAGGAGAAAGAATGGAGGGCTCTAGTTTGTTGAGTCGAGTGGGGAAAGGGTAAAAGAAGAAGAATAGAAAAAGAGTCGATTTATGATTATTTTTCATTTCGCATATGATTACATAATCCTGTGGTATTCCAATCCACCCCCTAAACATAAAGAAATGAAATGGGAAAAGTAAAAATGTATTTATTACCAAAGGCAGAAAGAAAGCGGAAGGATGGATATTAACAGAATGTGAATGAGTGAGTGAGGAGAGGGAAATGAACATTATGCATATAATAAGAAAAGAGTGTGGTTGGATTTCCCTTCGGTTCCTTCTGACTCTGTGCCAGTCGATCTAATAGCTTTTCATTAAGTGTAAAAAATTGCATGCTTTTCTCCTTTCTCTTCTCCTACCTAATAATATTGTTCCCATCAGCCTGCAACACACGGATGGAGTGCCTGTCTGCCTCATTTTTTCACATCAACCGAGCTCAATGCACAACACATTATCCAATGAATTCCGCATTACTCTTCCTACACTCAACTAATCTTCCTTTTACCCCCAAATCGTCTCCAGATTACATTACATTACATAAAAAACGAATCCTCATTCATGATACAGCCAATGCATCCACCCCGTACATACACAGGAGGGCATTTACCTATTTATATATGAGTAAATGGAAGAAAACATTGTCAAATTGCGGATAAAACTTACAATGTTCACCACCAAACCATGCTGACTTTGACAGCTGGCTGGGAATCAAATTATTTCATTTCGGCCAAGATTTACTCAAGAAAGTCATGTTCACTAATAGTTATACGGGTCTACCAGTTGTTGTTTGTACTTCAATAATCTTTGACGGAATCATACCAATGAGTTGGAAATACGACGGTAGAAAGTCCTTCAAAGAGAGAGAGAGAGAAAAGGGAGACAAAGAAGTCATAAAGCGAACAAAAACAATGCAGTAAAAGGACAGAGTACTAAGAATAAGAGAAAGTGAGGAAAACGTGAATTTGAGATTTGTGGTAGTCCGGCAAGGATCAGGGCAAGGAGCAGGGCATTATTACTTACTGTGGTCTTCGACACCTTGTTCCGAGTTAGAATTAAGTGCCATAGTGGGACATTACATTAATATTGCTAAAGCAGATGACGTGCAAAGTCCATGGAACAAAACTGAAAAACAGGTCAGAGAGTAGGAGGAAGAGGATGAAATTTATAATGCAAAATGGAGTGGAGAATTGAGTGTATTGAGAAACAAGGGAAAATGAAGCTCTTTGGCTTTTGGGTTGTGATGTAAATCATGCATTCCGTTGTTGGGTAATGGGACTTATTGGTAAAGTTGGGACATATTTATGCGTAGAATGGTGAGGGAAGGGAGTTGGATATTTATGGAAGAATAAGGAACTAACTGAGACCAAGTTATGTTTCTTACACATCTCGCCATGAATTTGCCACCCTCTACGAGCAATGTACGTAAGGAAACTTTCTCCAGCAGCTACCAACCCAGCTCCAGCAGCCTCATCTCGATCTCGAACAACACAATAACATGCATTAAATTCAAAGAGTTAGGAGGGCATGCCGGCAACTTCCCCACAATGAACCGACACCACACTATTTTCTCGCTAGCTACCATTTCAAGGAAGAAAAGGGAAAAAGCACAGAGGGCACAAAACACCATCAAGCAAACAATGGATGGCTGCTGACTAGAAGGCATTTGCAATTTGCTAATAAGAAGAAATTTATGTAAGCATAAATGCACATTATTCAATGGCCACAACGGCTTTGTACTCAAGGAGTTAATTTGTGTCGAGATATATGGACAAATTTTGAATATCGCATTTCACATTATTGCTCACACATTCAACATTCACTGCATTCATGGAACCAAACTACATAACAACCCTGCTCCCGTCTTCCCATTTTCTTACTGATATTTATCTATTCTATGCTCCCCCACTCGATGAGAAGAAAAGGAGAAACGTATAAGCATACCATGAAAACGATACCAAAAACAGCTTAGAATAATTATTGTTATATATTTCCTTTCCAGTTGTTACAATTTCACTTTATTAAATAGTCGGAATTTCTTCTTTCCATACACAATCCAACCCTACAAAATGCATTAAGAGAATGTAAGTACTCTGATCCAATCGTGACACCAGCTAGCAGCTCTCAAACACCAGGTGGACCAGTTCCGTTTTTGTGTGTAATACTTTCGATTCATCTCTCTTCATTTCTCTCCCATCAAAAAGGAGACGCTTGCTTATGTGGTAGTTACTTATGTATTCGAACATGCTTCATCCGTGTGAAATTACACCAAGTTTCAGTAATTTTTGTCAACAAATCTTGGATCACAAAGGTAGTGAGTGTCGTGATGTAGCTCAATCAACATAATCAAATGTCACCAACAACGAGAGTGGTACCAATGGGTTCTCACCGTTTCAATCAACTGTCCTTTGTTGTCTCACCACGGGGTCTACCTCCACTCTCGTTAAACACACAGAAGATGGAATGAGATAGGCTCAGGATCGCGTGCCTAAGGACAATATTACCCAGTTTCACCTCTCATTTTCAACAACGTCTCGTTTCCGTCTCGAACAAACGAACAAGCGTCATCCCCATTGATGAAAAATCAATCCGAGAAAGAGAGTGACGGATGAGAAAACACATTCATTCATTATTTAATCGTTGAATGAAAGGATGCATAAAAGAGAAGTCTCAACCAGCAGAAATCTAGTCTAAGTACTGACGGATCTGAAGTTTGTTCTGTAGGTAATTCTTCTTTTCGGTTAGTTAGTTCTTTCCAAAGTCACCCTGTCCCGTTCTCACTGGATTCTATCTGAGACCGGACTTCAACCAACTTTATTCCTACTCAATACACAAAGTTCAGAAGGACAGAGGACGGAAGAAGGAAATTGAAATTAGATTCACGCGCTGAATGTGCATGCACATTATGCAGAAGAAGATTTTCCACGTCCATCTGCGGGTGAAGATATCCATACATTCGTAGTATTGGGTGATAGTGCAGATAAAGAAAGATGGTTGGTTGGCTAAAAAGAGATAAAGGGTGGTATATAAGGGTATAGAATGCAAAAGTCCCCAGTGGTATGAAGAGATGAGAAGCTGGAAAGTTTGTATGCAGAAGGGTTAGTTTGCTTGAGTATCAGTGATGTGATCCCAAGAAGGAAGGAAATGAGTGAATGGAGAGAAGTGGGAGGATAAAAAGAGGAGATATTTGGTATGTATGAGACACATTAAAATTAAAACAAGGCAGTGGAGAGTGGAAGAGGGTTCGATATGCACTATGTGTGAAAATCCTCTCGGGACATGTGCTGCAATGAGAGAAACTTGATCAAGGAAGAGTTACGTGTGATAGAGCTAGCCTGTTCATCCCTTGTTGGATTTGGTTGGCTGGTGAAAGGTAGGTGAAAGAATCAATAGAGATGATATGTGGGGGCAGCAAAAAGAAGGCAGAGGCAGTCAGGGTGTGAAATATCAAATATTATTATGAGGGCATCCCACCCACCCAGCATCAATGCAAGTCTAGATCAAAATAGAAAATGAGAGAGTTCAATTCAGTACCTACCTACTATATACATTTATATGGGTTTGTACATTACAAAGCATTTCTACCATCACTACTACGTGTCTGAAGAATGAATGGGATGAGCCAGGATTCTTCCACATGATACAAGTTGAAATTGGAAAAGCTTTAATTAAGAACTTTGGCAGATATACATTCAGAGCTCATCAGGGGGTAGACGAGGATCAAATCGGCCCGGTTCGAATCCGATCCTCGGACTCCCTAGGGTAACATCAGCCAACCCCTCACTTCCAGGTCTAAATATTCATTGTATCAATAGCGAGTCTCATTCAAAAAACAAAATCGTCTTCACTCTTCTTAGCCACTTCTCTTGGACTAAGCAGAAGCTGCAACCCAACCACCAACCAACCAACCAACCAAAGGTCGTAGTAAACTGCAAACAACAACTGAGGAATAATACGAGGACCATCTTTGCATTTCTTCAACAAAACAAAAAGGCTCAGTCTCACGCTCATCTTCCTTATCCTCGTTTCCCCTTCCCGGTATCACTACTATTCACTCACTCTCACCAAATATTGGGTATCTTTATCACAAACGGAGCAATAAGCTCAAACCTTGTTTCTTCCACACCAATTCCAACCTAATGTCAATCACTATAACTCGGAACACATGTCATTCCAAAATCCATTCGCCCTTTCAATAAAATGCTTTCACATTCACTTTCACCCACAAATA
>JAAXNX010000272.1:0-35470 GCA_036491905.1 Folsomia manolachei
CATTGAACCTGGCTAAATTCATTTTATTGGAAATTTATGCCACTACAAGTTCAAGACATGACAGAAGACCATTAAGTCAATCTTCTTGGGTCTAAATCTATTTTAAAATCAACTGTTTGATCTAAGCCACTGGTTTGAGTCGTTGTAGGGCTGTCCAGCCTATCCATAAGATTGTCTGTTTCCATTGGGCTGGTTGTCGTGGAACTGTTCAACTGCCGCACGATTTTTATTTTAGTAGCATTTCGAAAATATTGTCTCAATTTTCGTCGACTTGTTGTTCTAGTCCCCAGCGTTTGAATATACTCTGAACAATTTTGTAACCAATCAATATTTTATGGCATGAAAACTTTATCTTAAAGTTTGTGAAATTTATTCAAACCTGAAAATCTCAGCCACATGTTTACCAACAACTTTCTAAGCCCCTTTAGTAAAGTATCCAAAGTGGCAAAAGGTCTCGTTAGCAGGTTGTCAATTGGGAGATACCTCAGAATAACGTCCGTCAGTCCAGGAAATGTGTAGTCAAAACTTTGTTCCTGTCGAATTAATGAAACACTTTATGAAGCAGTATCTTTAAATTAATGAATTAAAAAATCATCCCTTTACCAAAGGTGGTAGACCATCTCCAATCCCAAATTCGGGATTAACATCTTTATCATAGCTGACAAGGTATCCAAATCCTACCGTTGCCAGTTGCAAATCACTTCGAAAAATATCACGAAAATAAGTTTTTCCCAATAAAATAGCTCCACCGTCTTCCTGTCTCCCGACCAATCTCCAAACTTCTACTATTTGCGTATTTGGATAAAAGTTGGCAAAGTTTTTAACAGTTACGGGAAGACTAGCTCTATTTTTCTCCACAAAATCGGAATAATCTGGACAAATCTTTGCTAAATCTGCAGTGAAGTCCATGACATAAGATGGCCTCCCATCCTCCCATTCGCCTGGCGCCGTATTACCCGGGAGACTTCCGATGTAGACGAGTGTGGGTAGAATTGCGGCATGGTTGTAAACTGAGGTGAAACCAATATAAATATCGGATGGTGAATCAGAGCTCGAGTTGCATTTTGCCTTAAAATTAAGGTTTCCTCGCCAAACCAGCCACCATTGTAGAGTAAAAATGGGGTGTCGAGAATTCAAAGCGGTTAGGATACGTCCAGGTTGAGCCCCTTCGGGAACTTTGATGGGAGTTAAACCCGCAGAAAATATGCACTGAAGTTCTGATACACGTGTGACCAAATCCGAAAATTTTGTTATTGTGTAGTTAGTGCCGGCCTGTGATAAATTCAAGGAGATTATTGATAAAGAAATGACTCAGACTCAAGTTGAACTTGGGAAATTATTTACTAATCCCTTACCTGACACTTTCCATAAGCAGTAACTGGGATGGGAAATTTCTTAGCGGTATTTGTGCTGTAAGGAAATCCATAATGTGGACCTACTGGCTCAGGGAAGATGGGAGTTGGCGTTGTCTGCACATCAACGAGTAGCAAGAGAACTATATGCAAAATGTTAAAAAGTATTTTTAATATTTTATAACTGTTTGACAACATTTTAAACGAAAAGTTGCGGAACTATCAAAATAAAACGTATGATTATTGATCAAATAGGATGGTCAACCAAGAATAATACGCAAGTTTTGCAGTGTACATTCATTGAAATGCTGGGCGAGCATTGGAACCACTTAATTTTTGTTTACCTTCATTTGGCAAAACATAAATGACAAAAAAATCCATAGTGCCTTTAGATGTCTGAATACAGTAGGTAGGAAGTAACTTGCTCTTCTAGGAGATACTGCATACCTTCTTAATAATATTTTCATTTAACACACATAAGTTACACTAATTGCTACGTCTGCAAGTTAGTGTAAGAAAAACAGTAGTCTTTTATCCAAACGGGATATTAAATAGAAGCGAACAAGAGACAAAGACAGTAAATTCTGGACAACTCCGCAAACCTGTTTTCCATGCAAACTTCAGTCATCCTGGTTAACAATGACAATTCATACTGCGTAACATGGTGATAATAAGTTGGAAACGCGGCATTAGACAATCAAGCACATGTTTAATGAGGGCTGGCTGTGTAATCAACTTCCAATAGTTTTGGAAAACTTAAACGTACAGTAAAGATAGTACGCAAAATTTAGAGAAAATTTCACATTGTTTAAAGAATAGACGGCAAGAATTAGATTGGCGTTCTTTATTCACAATCAAGATAAACTCGCCAATGTCGAATCAAGAAACGGTACTGGACTTCATTTCACAAATTGTCGGTTGTGCCAGAAATGCATGTTCATTGATCCGATGCTGAGATTTTCTAAAAAAACATTGCAAGTTTAATAATGCCATAGTTCTTGGCTAAAAAATACGCAGTAAACCTTTTCTATTCACCATATCACTCAATCTTATTTTATTCATTACTTTTATGTCTTTTTTTGGTATTAAATTAAACTTTCCTTTACTCTACTTTACCACTAAAAATAATATTTTTTTCCTAATTTTGTGACAATCCCAATGAAAGAGTAGAATATCGTCTCCCTTTCTGTGGTAGATTAAATGGTGGGATAAATGCTTGCGACTCTCTTCTAACGTGATGGAGGTGTGGATGGGGATGAGGATGGGTCCGAGTTGGAGAATCGGGTTCTGCGGGTAGCCCAGGTACTTCATCCTCATCTTCGGACTCCTCTTCCTCCGACACACCCGGAATTAGTGGAGGACGATTCCATGGTACTTCGTCAGTTTGTGCAAATATTATGTAGAGCAAATTTCCGGTGAATAGTAGCCCAGCCGCGAGGAAAAAGACGATTCTCCATCTCTCCACCGTTACCTGAATACATAGTAAAAATGAAGGCAATCATTTTTAAAAAATTGATTCCGCTCCTCAATAAATTTGCTTGTTTTACATTTCCGTCCAGAATCCAACCCGCAACTCCAGGAGCAAGAAAGCCAGTTATGCTTCCAAATGTGTTGCCAATTCCCTGCATTGTGTCATTTAAATATTAGTCAGCATCCCAAATATTTAAATATTAGTCATCTAATTAGCGAATCGGCCAAGTAGCCAACTACTAACCATAAGAACGCCAGCAAAATTTGGAGCAATGTCAATAACATTAACGAGGCATCCGCCAAATCCTGTGGGTTCATGGTAACATACACATTACTTTTGCAAACATTTTGGTAATTTGACTCCTACCCGCTCCCATGAAACCCACTGCAAAATTCAAACATATCAAAGCAAATACGCGATTGCATCCACTAGCTGCGGCCCCAATTAGTGCCACACAACTTCCCCATTGAGCTGTAATAATTTTACATTGACCATTGTCCATCATTTTTACCGAGTTTAATTAACCATCCGTTTTTAACTCACCAATACTGTTGCACATTTTTCTTCCAGTCAAGACGGAGATTCGTTTGGTCGCGATGAGGTAATCGCCCATGTGTGTGACAACCGTAGCTAGTCATTATAATAGATTATTATGTTCCAGCCGATATTATTGATATTATTATGTTACCTATTATGAACATCATAATCTGAGGGCTGGCTGAGGTGAGACTGTTCTGTAAGATTTATACACATTTTTAAAGAAAGTACAAGGATGTCATTTTAAGTCAAAGTATCGTCGCCATAGTATTGAGTTTGGTCCCGTTTCCTAAATTCCCATTTCATTTGTCACTGTCAGCCTACACCCAAATATTGATGAACAACGAGTCAAGTTGTCTTTGCGTTTTTCATACGACGCCACACACCTCATACAAAACGAGTGTCATTTGTCCAGAACTTTGTGCCAAAACCTGACTGAACATACCTCTCTAATGTCGAAATGTAGGACGGACTTGAAATATTTTGGAAGAAGGTTAAGCAACGTGTACAATCCCCAGACTTTGGTGGTTTGTGCAATGAAAATAATAATGACTGGGAGCGTGGTGAACATTTTTAGCCACGGGGTTGGCAGCCTGACCTACATAAAATTTAGAAAATCATGTAATACATAATGTAACAGTTTTCAATTTACACGCATTGTCGAATTTCCCTACCTTTGAAGTACCCGGACCAATGGACTCTCGAATGAATTCGCGTTCTAAAATTGAAATTCTTGGATGTTGATCTGGTGTGTCGTAGACATAATATGTCCAAGCAACAAACCACAGGATGGAAAAGGCTCCGATCATGTAAAATACCCAGGGCCATCCAAACCATTGGATGAGTAATCCAGTCACCACCATCGTGATTGCGGTTCCAATGCTGATCCCTGTGGTAGAAATTAATACTGATTAATTTATAATTCATTGATTCTGTAACAATACAAGAGTTTTTGCATGCAAACCTGAAAATACGAAGCTGACATATCCACTTCTTTCCTCTGGAGGAAGCCATTTCGCCAAAATTACTTGAATTGATGGAACCAAAGTTCCCTGGAAAATTATTAAATTATTAAATTAGTTCCCTGGAAATTATAGTATTTCGATTTCTTAAATAATTCACTCAATATAAAAGCATCAAAGAAAACCATACTAACCCCTGACAATCCTTCAATGAATCTGCACCCAATAAAGTAATATATGCCAGCTTTGGCCGCAAAGGGAGAAATTATCGTAAAAATAGCGGATATAAGTACTCCAACGCCCAGAACCCATTTTGCAGAGTACCGTTGAGCCAATAGTCCTCCAGGTATTTGAGTTATGAAATACCCGTAAAAGAAGCTTCCAAGCACGATTCCCTTTTTTTAAATTTAATGTATATAATAATTTTAATTTTTAACATCATTTTATCTTGATTTCTACCTGTTCAGCCTCTGTCCACTGAAATTTTGGTTCTTTTACAGTGCCATCATCCTCTAAATCTATTTCCCCAGTCTCACTAACATTTAATGGAACATGATGAGACAGCAGTTCCGAACATGTCTCAAGTTTTGTGGTTGTGTTGGATGATTCTTTATACAATAGGCCTTTCCGCAACCATTTCAACAATGGCCAAAGAAAGGTTGAACCTCATCGCGTAGGAGACTCCTAAGGCCATAAATCCCAGAAAGACAAGAGTATGTCGAGCACCCCATCCTAAATTTGATTGAAAAGTGGTACTCAACAACTAACACGTTCACATTTTAAATATTTCTTACCTTTTGGCTTTATTATTTTCTTGTCAATCTCAACTAATCCCATTCTTTAGAAAGTACAGTTTAAATTATAATTATCGTAGAATCTACTAAAGCTTCAAAGTTACTCCATAACTTTACCACAACCCTTTAATTTATCACGATACCGCTTTAAACCACAAACGCTTCAGACTCTGTTCTCCTCCACGGTTATTGTGATATTAATAACTGAGTCGTTCCTCTTCAGTCTTTGTCTCTCGGAAAGTTTCTTTTCTTACTGCATTTTTTGAGTGACAAGCATGTTTCACCGCTAATACTATTAAAATATATGTAACGTACCTTGGTTAAGCAGTGCGAGTCTGACTGAGGGAAGCCGGTTATGTAAGATTTGCGTATGGAATGGCCTAAAATGCAAAAATACTATAAATAAGTTCCTTCCCTCACTAAACTCACCTCATGCCACTCTTTCTCTTTGCCAAATTAAATACGTTGTCCAACTGTGTCTGTCTCGTACATTGTAATCATGGGATATTTACGTCATACATTTTACTTCACGGTTATAATTTTCTTCACTTTACTGCCAATGTGTGGGGGTCTTGAGTTGAGATGGAATGGTAAAGAAATATACATAAAGTACTATTTTCATCAATGTAATGGAAACATTTGTAGTAAAAAAGTAAATTCAAAATAAACATAAACAATTTGTTACCTGGTACTGGCAAAAAAAGGCAAGCCAAGTCATGATATTTTGTAATCACCAAACCATGCAGCCTGGGAGATGATGTACCCGTATTATGAATGTCTATTTGGGAAGATGCAAAGAACTCTGAATGGACTTTAAGTCAGGTGTTGTAGAAGTGAATGCATTTGGCATCAAATGACTTGATACTACTTTGTTGAGTGAAACTGTTCCAGGGTCTAGGTCATTTCATTTTTGACAAGGAATCCATTTGACAATATTGTTGACCACTGACCACCCAGACACGCCGCTAACCCCCGGGGATGTGTCAATGGTCAAAGTGGTAAAAAAAACTCTTATTTTTTATTGAGAATTCAATTTTGAAATTTTTATTGATATGATAAGCTCTAGCTTTTTTGGGGAACGACACATCTCTCGGTTTGACTCCTGGTTTACACTCGGTTGTAAATCGTTTATTTACAGTATACAATAAATCAATGGTTATGAAAAATACATTTTAAGAGCTGGATCAGCTTTATACATCACTATTTATATAGCTTCATTCATTTGCAATAAATTTACCACACCTCTACTAACTGGTCCTCGCCATTTCAATAACTTCCCTTATTATCGTTTCCACTATTCGCCTTGGCCTTTCATCCGATCCCATTACATCCTTCCTGCACTTGACCCAGAGGAACATTTTGTCTCTGTAGCCTATGAACATCGCAACCAAAGGCACATGTTCCGAAAAATCAAAAACAAAACTGGTTCGTTTAACCTCTCCACCAAAAAGAACCCAGGGTTTGGAGGATAGTGCAAAGCTGGTAACTGCCAAGGAAGTGTAAGGCCCAACATTTGGTAGATATTTCGCAAGTTGCAGAAACATGCCAAAAATCATCACTGGAAGGTTTGTAAAAGGTGCAGACCCATCTCTTAAGACGATAATCTTGCGCCAAATGAAGCAATTGTTCTTTCCTGTCCTTCATGGACACAGGTAGTACGAGAGTATTCATGTAAGCGTGATTCGTGAGAGTGCCAGGATGTGGGGGATTCATTTTTGCCATTGGATGGATTGCTGACATCTGAATCGGGACAGGATCTCCGGCTGCCTCCATATCTTCTCGTAATGCGGTGGAAAACGCAGCCATAATTACTTCAGATACAGAATGACCCATGACTTTTGAAGCCTTTTTAAGGGTTGCCAATTCCAGTTCGTGACTCTCGTGGAAGACAACCTCCCGAGATCTCTTGGCTGCTGGCTTAATCCAAGAATTGTAGTTGTAGTCTTCAAGGAAGGCGATGGAAAGGGAGTATTGGGAAAGGTAGAGGCGACAAATGAGGACAGAGTGCTGAATCCAGGACAATGCCCAGTCTTTCAAAGATTGTGGAGGCTGGATTGGACATTAATTAGTTAAAAATTAAGTAAGAAAACTCCGATCTATACATTGATTCACTTTTAAATTGCTCATTAAATATATTACCGGAGGTGGAGAAGGGTCCAACCCTCCAATCGCATTTAGCAGTGCGACATGCCCAATCCCATCCGTTAGACAGTGATGAACCCTTAATGCGAAGGCTGATCCACCTTCCTCATCCTTAAAATTAGGAAAAAGTGTAACATCCCAAAATGGAGCACCGATTAAAAATCCCTTCCGGCAGAGAGTGTCCTGAGCCAGTTGCACATCACGAACATTTCTCACATCCGGCCACTCTGTGACATGATTTTCAAGTCGAAAATCTGGACAAGGTCCCCAAAAATATTGAAAACACCAACGAGCCAATTGCTGTCTTAGTTCCGGAAACTGAATATAATTCCACAAAATCATGAAACACTTTTCTTTCAGTATGCAATATATCTACATAAAATATTTCCTACCTTATTCTCCTGCAAAATTTTGTCCATCCTTTTAATAACTGCGTCTCGAGAGATTACTTTATCCGTATAATGAACCCCAACAACAGCATGCATGACTTCGCCATCCGTATAGAAATGATCCACCGTGGTCAATCCTGATTCTGGGGACAACGGCAGTCCAAACTCGGGACGGAATAGTTTAGCCGACCAGATTGAAACAAATCTAATAGTCAGCATTGTCAGAGCTCCGAATAAAAAACCAATTGGTAAGATGACATAGGATACGATGCCAAGACCCAGTTTGAACCACCAATATCCCTTTAATTTAGTCACTGTCCCCTTCATGACGAGAGAAGTCGCGTAGTCGACGGTAATTACAAAGAGTTTAATCAACAAAGGTTTCCCTCATCCAGGAATTGTGGAGTGAGGAAGGATAAATGAATTGACAAGGAAAATAAACTTGTTCAAAACTATGGACATGTTAGTTTTTGTGGTGAGAATTGTGTGATCCTCTTGATTGGAATCTGTCCGATTTTTCCTTTTCCAGTTACCATGTGTCACGCAATGGGTATAAAATAGTGATAAAGCACCTACAATAAACTAACACACATTATGCCCATAGTCTGATAAATATCATTAAAAATGATGGCTACTCAAGTTGCACAACCTACTCATTACGGCATGAATGAGAAGAAGAGCTTGCTCAATAAAGGTTGATCTGAGGCCAACCATGTTTTTACTCCAATTAACCTCAGTTTTTTCTCAGTTTTGATTGTGACGCAAGCTTAAGGAAATAAAGAATTGGGAGGCTTTGTTAGTCCAGTAACAGTGCAATGATCCGCGTAAAATTTCGCTAGTTCATGATACTGATGAAGATTACGTAAATCTAACTGTGGGCCAAATGTCGGGAGAAGAAAGGGAAATCAAAAATCTGAGGTAAATCCTCTCAACTCCGCGTCATTGCAGGAAAGCTTCGAATTGATGCCAGTAATTGCTTTGTTTATGTGTGATATTGGAATCTCCGAATACTTAAAAAATTTCAAGCTTATTGCCACCAAGATTACAAAGTCACAAATTATTATGCAATTTATGATCATGAAAACCCAGCTCTATAGCGGAAACTTGTTGCGTATGTTTCTACAACTTGAGCAAAATTTACTTTTTTTTCAAATCAAGCGACTTTCTGCAATAAAACTAATTAGATTAACATCTTAATACTCAACCTTGAATGGTTTTTGATGGTGTGAGGTAAACAACTTATGATATGCGTATCAAAAATATAATCCATCATTCTGCTGTCCTTTCGACAGCCTCAGTTTGAGCAAGCAAAAAGGTTTTTAAAGATCATGGATGTTGATACGTGGTTTATTTACAAGACTAATGAGGTACTAAACAAATAAAACTCGCAATGTTATTCTCACGCCTTCCAAACCACGACCCATCCCCCAACCTTTTTCCCCATTCATTCATCTATGAATTTAAGTGATCCATCCATAATACCTACAAAATCCAAAAACAATATTCAAATTTCCTTATTTCTTTCCAATTAAATTGGGCCTGGGATTCTTATTTTGTCCGTGTTGTTGTAAACTAATCAAATTCAAATTCCTCTTTTTTCAATGGGAAAACCCTTGCAAAATAGTCACGATAGAAAAATGTACTTGATCCACGTTATGAAACTACGCATCATTATAATTACTAACTTTCCGTGATTTACTCCTTCCCCATAAACGAGAACATGTCTCCAATTAGTAGGTAATTGAGTTGTTCAGCAACAGCAACCCATGGGCATCAAACTACGGTTACTACCCCCAGAAGTTGTAAGACGTCACAAATCTTGAAGGAAATTGATGCAATAATTCGGACAAAGAGAGAAACGTACCTAGTTCCACACGCAGAACTTGAACTAACGCATCCGAGAATGCATGTTACCACTCGTCACTGATTTATCTGATCCAATTATTTTACTAGCATTATAATTTTGCAATTATTCGGCGGAAAACTGCAATTCATTAATTCCCGAATAAATATTTAAGTCCTGCACTCCAAGAATATTTGGCACAGTATAATTTCCAGATTAGATTGAGATTAGGTCGGACTACCATGAAGGACGAAGTGGGACGCTCCGAACCTCGGGGAAATATTTGGGTGGGTGTACTTCAGTCCTCGGCCGATTCCGAGCTGCAAATTCTTCTTAACTTGTACCAAAATGAGGGAAAGGGTTATGACAATGCTGCCGTGATTGTGGGGTCGAGTCTATCTTTTGAAGCGTGGTAATTACGATAATGGCATTGTTCTATGAAAGTGATTGTTGTTGATGTCATGAGCTTTTGTTTTATTTCATTGTATTGTCAATCTTTTACAGTGCTCGGCTTGAAGATACCTTTGATTTTGTGGTGAAATTGGGAAATAATGTTAGTCCGGACAAGATAAATCTTCTTTTATGGGGTGAAGTTACTTTACGGACTCCCACAAAGAAAAATGGCAAGTCACAAACATAAATAGGTAGTCAAAACAACACGAAATAGTAAATAATAACTTTATGACCCATTATAAAGGAATGATACCTCATCACCTGACAAACGGACATAACAATGCTCAGAAAATAGGAAAATCATTGCCCACACAAAATGAAGCCATCGCAATTGTTGGACTCTCCTGTCGTCTTCCTGGGGCCAATGATGCGAGCTCGTTTTGGTCGAATCTTCTCCAGGGTAAAGATTCACTTGGAACAGCTCCACCAGGACGTTGGAGAGCGGATCAAGGGTGTCGGAATTTGACCCCTGAACATTTAAATACTCAGGCAGGCTTCTTGTCTTGCCCTGTTGACACCTTTGACCCTGGATTTTGGGGGATTAGCCCACTAGAATTGGGCTACACGGACCCACAAGCCCGACTTCTTCTGCAATTGGGATGGGAGGTTGGTTACTTATGCATTAGTCTTGTTTGTCAAATTGCAACAGTTGATCATATTTAGTTGGTCAGTGATTAAAATGCGTGAATATCGTCCATAGGCTTTAGAAGACGCAGGAATCCCACCTGCAACTCTACATGGCTCCAATGCCGCCATATTTCTCGGCCTCTGGCGAGATGAGTACAAAGATCTCCTACTTCAAAGTGGGAGCACTTCGGGAGGCGAAGAGCTTCGAAGATATTTGGGTTGTTCCATGGGAAATGCCGCAGCTAGACTTGCACATGTATTGAAAACGACAGGTCCAGCTTATGCCATAGAGACGGGGTGCTCGTCCTCAATTTGTTCAATTGGTTTTGCCATGGCGAAACTGAGAGAGGGCAAAACCTCTCTCGCTTTGGCAGGAGGTGCAAATCTGTTACTCAAACCATTTGTCTATCCAGATTTTCAGGTAGAATAAGTTTTTTGTTTTAACTGAATGTTGTATTTATAAACTATGTGTCTTAAAATAATGCCGCACAATTTGGTTTCAGGGTGTTCTATCTCCAACTGGGAGATGTCGGGTGTTTCAAGAGGACGCCAATGGCTTTGCCCGGGCGGAGGGAGCTATTTTCTTCGTTCTGAAGCGGGCCAGTGACGCAATTGCAGATGGTGATAAGATCCACGCTTTATTAAGAGGTTACGGGTCTTCTCAAGAAGGATTGAGCAAATCTGTAGGAACTCCTACAGTGGAAGGGGAAGCTCGAGCCATGACAGCCGCCTTGAGTGACGCTGGTCTTCCGCCGTCCTCCATTGATTGGGTGGAAATGCACGGAACTGGAACCAAAGTTGGGGATCCCATTGAAATTGCTTCGACAAGACGAGCATACTCCATCCAAGACACTAGAGACCGACCTCTTCTACATATCCTCCGTCAAGGCTAATATTGGACATACTGAAAGCGTTTCCGGGGCGGCAGGACTACTCAAAGTAATTCTGGCAATGGAACATGGCTGTATTCCACCTCAATTGTTAACTGCGCCATTGAATCCGAAATTGAAACTGGATGGGATGGAAATTCCCAAGGAAATCTTGCCATGGAGTGGACAACTTGCCGGAGTCTCATCGTTCGGCATCACTGGAACCAATGCACATCTTATCGTTGAGAGAGGTCCGAAATTTTTGCAGGATAAAGTTCCTGCTCTCTTGCCAGCATATATTCTTCCCCTTTCTGCAAAATGTCCTTCTGCCTTAAAAGATCTGAAGTTGGCACACGTACAAGCTCTTAGAAACCTTGAAGGTGATGGCACGTTATTTATTTCTAAATACTAGCAATTCAATATGCACATTTAAGATTATTGTCAATTCTCCAGATACTGACTTTGGACATTATTGCTACACGGCATCCACGAGTCGGGATCACTTCTCTCAATTCCGTTCCGCCGTTGTGGCTTCAACACGGGAAGAAATGATTGAAGCTCTCCTCAGTGGAAATACCTTGGAGCGAGAATCCTCTGATTCTTTGGAGACTCCATCGATTTCATTCCTCTTCCCAGGACAGGGTTGTCAATACACGGGGATGGGAAGAGGGCTGTACGATAACTGTGCCGTCTTTCGCCGCCATTTCGACATTGTTGACTCCTTACTAAATGCAAAGTATGGGATAAATCTAAAAACCCTGCTCTTCCAAGGGACCGCCGTTTCCTTGTACTCACAACTTTGTATTTTCGGAGTTGAATACTCTCTCCTCAAAATGTGGGCTGGTTGGGGTTTGAAGCCCTCTCTTGTACTCGGACATTCCTTCGGAGAATTTGCAGCCTCCGTCGCAGCTGGGAGTTTGTCCCTTCCCACCGCTTTAGAACTCCTGGTCGCCATGAGAACCAAGCTTTTTGCTCGAGTGGAGGCAGGAGGAATGTTAGTCCTCAAGGCGGATGAGACCACGACGGACAAACTAATTGCAGACTTTTTAGCCCAAAGTGGAGATGGCACGTGGTGGGTGGATATTGCGGGACTAAACTCGTCGGATCAGACGGTAGTGTCTTCCACACCAGATGTAATTTCGGCCTTTTCCATCTTCTGCAAGAAGGCTGCAGTTAAAAACACGGGTGTTGGAGTGACGCATGCTTTCCACTCCCGTGCCCTTGATAAAATCGGAGAACAATTTGAGTTTGAAGCTGGGACACTGTCTTATTCGTCAAGGTTTCCAGGAATTGCTTACATTTCCTCGGTGGAAGGACGCCTAGTGGATGAGGATGAACTCATGACAGCCCCTTATTGGCGAAGGTAATGTCACAGCATGATAAATTACGGTTCGTCGGTTCGACAAAAAACGTAAAATAATCTTTTTGCAATTTTCAGACATATGCGACAAAGAGTAGAATTTATAAAAGCTTCCCAATCCGCGGTGACATCTTGTAGTCGACTATTTCTCGAGGTGGGTCCGCATCCTCCTCAGCCCGCTGGTGAGTAAAAATGCTCCAGATGGTACGGAAGTGATCTGCATCCCAAGCATGAGAAAAGGCACAGGTGGGCCGGAAGGAGAACTGGGCACCGTCCTCTCAGCCGTTGGGAACCTTTACGCCAATGGCGTGAATCTGGATTGGGACCGAGTTTGGAGCAGTCTAGGATCTGGAAAATTTCGCAAAATTCCTCGAGCCGTGCCAGGCTACCCGTTCCAAAATCTGGAATCTTTTTGGTTCACTCCAGAATTTGAGAATGGACACAGTGTAGCCGAACAGGGGGCTGTGGTTCATCCACTTCTTGGTAGAAAATTGGCTACACCACTTCCATTCACGACTGTATTTGCAACTACCACATCTGGACTTCTTGCAAGAGGTGGTGAGTGGTTAAACGACCACAAATTAGGATGTCATGTCATATTTCCTGGTGCAGGGTATGCGGAAATGGCATTTGCTGCGGTGGCTTTGGTCTCCCCAGCCCTCAAACGGGGAGTGAAACTAGAAGGATTTGAAATTAAAGCTGCACTTCCTCTCCAAATAAAAGCAGAAGTGCAAACTGTCCTTCAGGAAGAAAAAGAAGGAAATTTTAAAATTGGATTTTATTCTCGGAAAGGTGACTCTGATTCCTGGAAACTCCTTGCAACCACCAGGGTCCGTCTGCTAGAAGAGGAAGAAGAACATATTGCTCCACAAATGCCAAATGAAAAAGGACAAGAGTTTCCCACTTTATACAAGGATATGCAAAATTTAGGGTATAATTTCGGACCAGCTTTTCGCTCATTGGAAAAGCTGCAAAAAACAGGACAAGGTTTAATCTGTGACATTCCACTCCCAAATGAGGAAGTCGGCTATTTCCTCCATCCCACGGTGATTGACGCCATGATCCAAGCAGCCCTACTTTCCGAGATCAACACCAATTTCCACTCTGAAACTGCCAACTAGCATATCTTCCATTAGTTTCCGTCCACAATTGCCCGACTCTAAACAACTACGTGTATTTGCTACAAAGTCCGGAGCCACATTATTTTCACTTGATAAGTCTTTTAATTGGAGTGAAATCGCTGCAATTACAACTCTGACTACGACGGCCACAACATTGTCCATTTTTGAAAGGGCTGCCGGTCTTGTGGAAGAGCCTAAATGTCTCCCACTCTATGCTGAGAAATGGATTCCCACGGAATCGTTGACAATGACCTCCGACAAAAATGACCTCCCTGACCTCTCATCCATAATTTCAAATAACGTGTTGCCTTTCACTCTGGGTCCTCAAGGAGCCGACGAGCTAGAAAGAGTGGAAACCTTCGTGTCTCAAGGAGTAGTGGCCACATTTCGCGAGCTTGGCTGGGACTGGGGCCCTGGTGAAGTAGTTCATGAATCAGAAATACAGACGCAGCTAGGAATATCCACAAACCAAAAGTTTTTAAGGAGACTTCTTCACTACGGAGAGAGAGCCGGATTTCTGAGTCAAGTTGGTCAAACTGCGTGGAAAGTTCTTCGCCATTTTGGAACCCCAGATGTGACACTTACCAAATGCGAGGAGGAATGGGGTTCCATTCTCCCAACAGAATGGAGTTTTGCATCTTTTTACATCTCAAAATTGGGTGCGTTGCTCCGTGGCGAATCTGTTCTACCTTATCTCTTCCCACCACCTCAGAATAATCAAGACTACTCCGCGGAACGGCTCTATACTTCCTTCTCTCAGAATCAAGGACTACTGAATAATCTTACCAAAGTGTTTGGTGTCCTGGCTCAAGTCTATTCTGGACGAGAACTAAGAATCCTGGAAGTTGGTGGCGGTACTGGATCTGCAACAAGGAAGTTGCTCCACCTCCTAGAAGGCCGAAGTGGAGAAATCAAAACGACCTACACTTTCTCTGACCTTTCACCCTCTTTCCTTACCCGGGCGGAGAGCTTTCTCCCACAAATACCCGGGGTTAAAGTGGACTTTCGAGTATTGGATTTAGAGAAAGATCCTCTCTCCCAGGATTTACAATCCGGAAGTTACGACGCCATCGTGGCCCTAAATGTTCTTCATGCAACTGTGAATGTAGGCCAGGTTTGTGCTAATCTTCGGCGTCTTCTCCAACCAAGTGGGGTCCTCCTTTTGGCAGAACAATTAAAGCCAACGGCACTTGTGGATGTAATTTTCGGACATTGTGAAGGTTACTGGAGGTTTGATGACGAGGTTCGGCAAGATCATTGTCTCCTTCCAAAAGAAGGTTGGGCTTTCCTCCTAAATTCTGCCGGGTATGGGTCTTCTCACTGTGTGGATAGTGAGGATATCGGGATGGGCGTGGTTGTGGCGACGAATAATGGTTCCTTGAGTAAACAATCAATTGTAACATTAAATTGGGTACTTCTGTCTGAGGAGAGTTCCTCTTTTGGGAAAGAATTGGGAGCAGTTCTTAAACAATATGGAGAAGGTGAAGATATTTGTCTAAATCTGGAAAGTGAGCTGACTGATTCAACCTTTGTGGATGGAGCTAAGATTATTTTCTGCATTCCGGAAGAGCATCAAACAATGGAGATAGACACACAAAAATTCCGACCAATTTTGGCATCTTTTCTCCGCCTATCACAGTTACTGGTGAAGAAGGCTTTAAAGAAAGCGTCACTTTTTCTAGTTTCCCATGGTGTGGCCCCAATAAAGGATGAAGTTGCTTTGTTTCCTTTGGCCCATCCCATCCTTGGCCTGTCTCGCACACTGGCGAATGAATGTCCTGGCCTAGAAGTGAGATGGGTGGACCTTGACCTTGGTCTTGAACCCTCCTCTATTGGAGTAAGTCAAGTTGTCGCAGAATTGAAAAATGTACAAAATTCCACGGAAAGATTCGTCAGCTATCGAAATGGGGTTCGACATGTTGCTAAATTGAATATAATCGAGACCCTAAGCACACTTCCCGTACCGGAGGGAAGGGTTCAGCTACATCTTCCAGAGTCCCGTTCAATTGCTGATGTAGAGTGGGAGAAAGCGGCCCAAAAGGCAATTATTGGTCCGAATGAGGTGGGTGGAATGAATTAATAAATTTTCGTAAAATGCCTTTATTCTTAAAATGTATGTTTTTGTCACAGATTGAAGTCCGAGTCCTCGCATCCGGTCTAAACTTTAAGGATTTGCTCAACATAATGAAACCAACCCCAGAATTCCGCCACGCTTCCGGTGTAGGTGCTGATTTCTGCGGAGAGATCATCTCTCTCGGCTCCTCGGTTACTTGTTGGTCTGTTGGAGACAATGTTCTTGGAATGAACCCATTCCCAGCCCCACTCCCGAACACTGTCACCATCCGCTCCGACCTGGTGGCGCGACTCCCACCATCCATCACACATGCGGAAGGCTCAACGCTACCAACAGCATTTTTCACAGCATACCACTGCCTCGTAGAAGTTGGTCATTTATCTTCAGGCGAATGGATCCTGATTCACACAGCCTCCGGTGCCGTGGGCCTTGCCGCCATTCAAATCGCTAAATCCATTCGAGCCAAAATCGTGGCCACTGCAGGTTCTCGGAGAAAGCGAGCCTACCTCCGGTCTTTGGGCTTGAATCACGTCTACAATAGTCGTGACCTATCATTTGCTCCAGGAGTTATGGAAGCCACGTCGGGCGCCGGTGTAAATCTTGTCTTGAATTCACTAACATCAAAAGGTTGGAAGGAGGCTTCCTTGTCCGTCTTGGCGACAAATGGTCGATTCGTTGAAATGAGTAAACTCAACATTTGGAGTGTGGACCAAGTATCCAGTCTGCGACCGGATGTCTCTTACTCCGTACAAGATTTAGGTATTCCCGACCTGGACAGGGCGAAGAGATTAATATCCGTTTTGGAAAAGTGGCTAAGTACTGGAAGACTAGTCCCTCTGAAATATACGACTTTTCATCCTAGCAACATTGTGTCAGCGTTGGGGCACCTGGAACGAGCTCTTCACATTGGAAAAGTTGTGGTGAATTTTAGTCCCAGCCTTTTTAATGCGAGAAGTACATATCTGATTACGGGTGGGTTGGGAGCGTTGGGGTTGAAGCTGGCCAAATGGATCCTGTCTTCTGGAGGAAGACACATCGTTCTGGTGAGTAGAGTTGGAAAGACAATGGAGGAAAAACAAGCTGCTTTAGCACAACTCCAAAGTGAGGGGGTGGACACGAGCCGAGTTATTGTGAAAGAAGCAGACGTCGGGGATAAGAATCAGGTAAATAAATATTTTACTGGGGTTTTAACCATGCCAATTTCAGGGTATAGACTAACAAATTTATCATTAATTTTCCACAGATTGCTGCACTTTTAACCGAACTTGTTTCTTCTGCTGATTTCCCACAAATTCGTGGTATCATCCACGCTGCCGGTGTCCTATCGGACGGTACTTTGCCTACCCAATCCATGGCAAAAATGGAGACCGTTTGGACCGGAAAAGTGGATGGTGCCTGGTTCTTACACTATTTGTCGGAATCTCTCTCCCTCCCCTTGGAGCATTTTGTTCTATTTTCTTCTGCAATGTGGCTCCTTGGTGGACCTGGTCAGGCCAATTACGCCGCAGCCAACGCCTCTCTCTCATCTCTTGCAGAATATCGCCGGCGCCTTGGTCTCCCTTCTTTATCTATTGCCTGGGGTCATTGGGGTGAGGTTGGGATGGCTGCAGCTACCAAACGACGTATATTCGGCATGGAACCATTTTCCACGGAACGAGGCTTGACAAGTTTGGAACAGCTCCTTCGCAATGGGGGTGGTAGTTCGAGGAGCGAGATAATGGCCGCAGAATTGAGTCCTGATTCTCGTCATGGATGGTTATCGGACTATGTGGTGATGGAAGAGGATGAAAAAAGCTGGAAAAATGACGCAGAAATTGAACAAAGTAGCGAATTAACGATAGAAGATCGCGTGAGAGGAGTTGTGGGAAGGATTTTAAGAGTTAAAAATGTCCCTCCAACCAGAGACCTTCATTCTTTAGGAATGGATTCCTTAATGTTTATAGAGCTCAAAAATAAACTCACATCCGCGTTAGGAGTGGTTCTGGAAATCCCTGACACTGCTACGATGGACGATTTGGTGTCCATGGTCAAGAAGGAGAAAGGTTTGTGTTTAGCGTAGAGACTCATGTGTACTTAAATATAAAGTGAACGTAATGTATGTTGTGTAGATAAAGAAATTTGTAAATAAAGAAATTAATGAGTAACATTCACATTCTTTTTGTATTGCAATTAATTGTCATATATCATTCATACTGCATTAATTAATTTAGACGTCGCACATGCACGCGTTTTCTTACTAAGCTTTGCACAAACTATAACAAAAATACAAATTTTCATTTTTAATATTTGTTTCCTTCGTGTAAATCATACATTTCAATGAGGTACACTAAATAAACCATTCATGAGGTGTGAAATGAAACTAGGTTTGCGTATTATTAACGTCATAAGAATAAAATATAGGTATTACTACTTTTCGTATCAGATTAGTATAATGATTTTGATATTTATACATATGTTACCTAATGATAAGTCTACGCATACGCATCCGGGAAGCATAACGGACATTGTTGGGGTTCCCAGCAATGAAGAATGTTGCAAGTATTGTAAGGAAAGAAAAATAATCGGCATTCCCATCGCTGAAATCAACCACTTTTTGCTACTTTTCTTCATTTATTGTCCGTTCATGTTGGTGATGTGCGTACTCTCCAATTCCCAGGCTTTTGATTTTCCTCGTTTCCATAATCAAGCTAATGATGTAACACTCAATCGTCAACAATGGAGCTGCAATTTACTGCTAAAGTTGCTCAGTTTAAGTTGGATTTCTTTAAATCCACCGAGGCCACGAACTGGAACTTACATATTTCCAAATGGGTTCAGAGCCAATACCTAGAATAATATTTCTCTTTTTGTGAATAATTTTGTGGACTGGAACAGTTTGGAAAATTTAGAAAACTTTATCCATATTTCTAGTTTTCAATAATTTTCCAAACAGGATGTTTGGTACAATAGCATCCATACCCTGGATGGTTTTCATGTTCTGGGAAGCAATCATCCTTCAAATCCTGTATCGGATCCTCCCACTCCAACGCCGAGTCCCGGAGGAGGAAGAGTCCGTCTCCGGAAAGGTTGTGGTCATCACTGGAGCCGGATCCGGGATCGGACGATATGTTGCCACCGAAATGGCAAAACGTGGAGCAATCGTAGTTATGGGTGAGTTTACAAAAGCCAATAAATCTCGGTGCAATAAAATATGGTTACAAATTTTACAAAAAGGTCAAAAAGTAATTCATGATTTTGCTAATTTCCAGCCGTGCGAAACACCTCCAAAAAGACGTCGGTACGTGATGCAATTCTCTTGGAAAGTGGCTGCACCGCAGACTCCCTCTCACTTGTTGAGCTAGATCTTGGAAATCTGGCCTCCGTTCGAGAGTGTGGGGCTACCCTCATCAGTCGCCATCCGGTCATTGACATTCTCATCAATAATGGAGGCATTTCTCTCAACACATCGAAAATGGGATATACCTCGGACGGATTTGAACAACACATGGGTGTCAACCACCTCGGGCACTATCTTCTTACACGACTTCTCTTACCCGCATTGAGAAAATCTAGATACGGTTCCGGGCCAAGGTCCGGCGCCCGCGTCGTCGCTGTATCCTCCTCAGGAATGGTACAATCAAATTTAAGTCTGAATGACTTTTTTTGCGAATGGAGTTGGCGTGGAATTGGCTACACAATGCTTTATGGAAATTCTAAACTTGCAAATTGTCTCTTTGTCAAGGAGTTGGCAAGGAAAGAGATAAGAATCAAAGCTTTTGGACTTTGTCCAGGCTTAGTTAAGGATACTTCTATTCTGAGGAATTATGAGGGCCGCAGACTCGCAGAGGGATTCATGTCATTGGTGGGTGTGGATCTGGAAAAGGTGAGTTTGAAGGGACTGTAGTAAAAATTATGGAATGGAATGAAAAGGTTGTTAGTTTGACTAAGACTTTTTCAAATTTCTTCAGGGTTGTGACGTTGTTCTGTACTGTGCACTTAGCAAAGAGGCTGCAGCTTATTCCGGGAAGCTTTTCAGATTTGGACGTCGGTTTTGGAGTGCGGAAGCCCTGCTTAACGATAAGCTAGCGAGAGATGTTTGGACACATAGCGAACAATTGGTGGGCCTTGTATCAGAGGAATGATGATTTGATTGCAATGAATATCTAACTCAGGAATATTAAATTAATGCATAGAGTGATTAACACATAATGATTTGTAAATAAAATTAAGAGCCTTTTACCTAAAAACAAAAGGAATGTATACGTTTTTATATAAAACATTGTACAATTATATCCTACGTTGTGAGCGGTCAACAATACTTCTTAACTTTGCTGTTGCTAAATATAACAATAAGCTTTCTCTATATACATTTAATATTTTCCAGCTTCTTTGTTTTTTATAACCTACAGACCTCTGTACCCTGGGTCCTATTCTTGTTCAGCACACATTTCCAGAAATCGAAATAAAGTTGAGCACTTGTAGTACTGATAAGTCCTATTCCAGTTAAAATAAACCTTAGGACACTCACTTAATTATGGAAAGTACCCTTCACTTTGAATCTACCACAGCCAGGCTACTAAACTAACAATCTAACACTCGGACTTAAAATTTTCATTCTTGGGTCAGTTGCTCTTTTTCCAGCAAAACAGACTGTTTTCACCATTTTGAAAACGGTTGTAAAATTTAATTGCGAAATAATTTAAGTTAAGATTGAATAATTCAAAACTTCATCTCAAATTTCAATTTCTTCCGGTTCTGAAAACGTTAGTGAAATTCGAACTCGAAACAAAACTGATTCATCCAACTCCTCGATTGGCTGGAATTGTTCTCAATGTGGAAAAAAATTGAAGTCACGTCTTGGTTTGAAGTTGCATTTGGAAACTCATCTTCCGGATGGAGAACGGCCAAAATTCAAGTGTTCAGTTGACGGGTGCGACAAGGAATATAACTTCAGGCATCCTTTGACGAGCCATTTGAAAACTCATCTTCCGGATGGAGAACGGAATAAATTGAAATGTTCCGTGGATGGCTGCCACAAGGAATTTTACTATAGGCATTATTTAAAGCTGCACGTTCAAAAAATTCATCTCGGAACATTCCAAAAAATTGGCTGCGGATTTTGCACCTCCACGTTTATGGTAGATCATAGATCTTGCTGAACTCATTATTTTGGGAAATAGTTACTATTTTTTGTTTCTTGTGTTTTTTAGAGTAAAACCAGCCGTGACAATCACATCGTGACGAAACACACTTTAGAAAAGGCATTTCCATGCAAGGAGTGCCCATCAAAATTTTCAACTGTCAAAGGGCTTAAAAGTAAATAGAATATTTGTGACTCACGCCAATTAAATTGATAAACAATGAGTGTGAATCTCAAGGTTTATTGTTTTATATATAGAGCATCAAGTCATACACAAGGATGAGTGGCCTTACAAATGTCTAGTTTGTTCCAAACAATTTAAACGAATACATCATTTAAGGCAACACAACGCTATCCATGTCAGCAACAGAAGTCGAGATTTCCCATGCTCCATTTGTCAGAAAACATTCCTCCACAAATCTACCCTCAAAGAGCACGTTATGACCAAACATGATTTCCCCCTCCAAAAAGAAAGAAAGCTTCCTTGTTATTTTTGCAAAGGGAGACATACCTCACAGACGGCTTCAGGTTTGGTAACTCACATTCGGACCCACACTCAAGAGAAACCATCGTCTGCGTCGTGGAATCTTGCCAATTTTCAACTTCTCACCCTACCAGTTTGAAAAGACACGAGGAAATGAGTCATCCGGAAAAAGGGAGGTTTCAACCTAAAATCTGGACCTGCTATTATTTGTTCCAAAACATACACACAATCACACTATTTTTTGTCACATGTCCGGATTCACACTCTTGAAGCACCATTGAGTTGTGGATTGTGTCAAAAAAGATTCAAGAGTCAGCAAGTTTTGAAATGGCACATTTTCTTCCACCACACAATGGAGAGGCCTTTCAAATGCACGGAATGCCAAAAATGCTTCATTTTCAAAAGTCACCTTCAGCGACACATTGCAACAGTTCACAGCAGGGAGAAACATTTTTTTTGCGAGTTTTGCAATTACGCTTCACATTATAAACATCATCTTTATGGGCACAATATGTATGTTACGGCACAAGGCAGAAATGCGCCTTACAAATTGTTAGAGTAGAAGTAAGTTTTTAAAGTTGCAATAAAAACCGAGATTCTAGATCAGTCTTATCATTTATATTAGGAATCGGCATTTAACACACACTTGTATATTTTAGTAAATTCCATTTATTTATGAGAATACAGATATAGATTTCAAATTCTCAATATTATGTTCTACCTGTTGTGTTGAAATTATGTTTTCTTATATATCAATTTTCGTCCATATTCAAATGAATATCGGCGAGTGAGGTTTTTATTTATGAATAAATTTTACTATGTTTACCTATAGGTAAATTCTCAATTGTCTATCATAATGCATTGCCAACATAAGGTGTACAGATGTGAAAGAATGTGTGTTTATTTTATTAACCGCAATTAGGGAAATTCAACAGCATTAAAAAACTGTTTAACAATCAGACATGTAGGTCACCTAAATTATGTTTATGTGGGTGAGGCATTCAAGATTTTGCAAATACATGTAGTTCCCTATTGGATGGCACTATTCCGTGATAATCATTCACGTTAAAACAACGTTTATCGAAGTAATTCTACAAAACCTAGAATTATTGTGATTATTTATTCCTAACGGATGGTTATGGATGCTCAATGTTCAACAATTAACTCATTTCCTGTTCATGAAAACAAATTAATGGCGGGTTGAAAGAGTATCATTGTAATGGTACTGAATTGAAATTGCCGGAGTAATTTAGCGAATATTGATTGGTTACTCGAATCGAATGTTCTTTTGGGTTCCATGTCTCATTTTCATTACACATTAGTCGACCGATTTGAAAAAAATACAAGCGAGATAAAAAAAACTGGACCATGGCGGCCCAAGCATTTCTTCGGATGCACCTTTTGCATTCATTAACAACATCTGCGGAAACCTCATTGGGTCCATGGAGTAATTCGCTGATATTGAATAATTGCGACTTGCATTTTATCTTTCCCTCAGAGTTTGACTTGCCAACTGAAATCCCCACATATTTCGACAGTCTTCAGACACCACAGATTCACACCCCAATATTATTAAGTCGGGCAGATTACAACGAAGCAGGCATTCACAGCTTGGGTTACATCACAAACCACACCAAGGTACAGTCAATGTCAAGGCGGATGGTTGTCCTCGTAAATTTAAACCTGAAACCAATGATAAGCAATACTATGAGCTATTACTTTTTACAAGTTATTCTACACCGCTTAACTCCGCACTACGTTTTTGGCCATGTCTCTGACCCGGAAGTTACGACCTACTACTACCAGGGATACTCCGAGTTTAGTGCCAGCTCTAAATTGATTCTTTGGAATTCAATTAATCCAAATGTGATTTACATTCCGTGCATTCCTTGCTCCACTCCGCCCACTGCATTGGATCCATCTTCCATGCAGGATATTGACACCAGGTGGGACTCTCTTAACAATAATATGCACAGAAAGATTCTTAAAAACTCGGGTGTAATGGTAACCGATTCTGGAAAAAACGCTAAAAGTAAGTGTGGTCCAGAGATTTTATGGTATCGTTTGGGACACGAAATATCTTGTACTCTGGCCACACTTGCAGAAAAATACAATCTCAGTCTCTCCCACGGGAGCCAGATAAGCGAGACGGAATTTGACGCCAATGGGGTCGGTACTATTTGGATGGGAACCATTCTTTTAGACTATCGGAAAAGAACAAGACCCGCCCCTGACATTTATAGGCTGAAATATGAACCTTACGAATTTGTCGTTGTAACGGATGTTCCGAAACCACTCAGCAGTTTTAATGCTTTCATTTCTCCCCTGGATAAGGCAACTTGGGTGATGGTGTTATCAAGCTGTGTGACCATTACTACCGTTATAAGGCTCAAATGTGTGGCAGTTGAAGACACATATCAGGCCTTAATTGATAGCGTGGGTGGCCACATTTTTCGAGTTGTTTCTCACATTTTTAATCAAAACTGTGGCAATATTTTTCCAAAGTCAATAAATACAAGGATGACCCAGCCTTTGATGGGGGGATGGATTTTTGCGTGTTTCATCCTCATGCATAACGTTTACAACGGTGAAATATTTTCATGCCTGACCGTGAGAGATGCGCCCAAAGTGCCAAAGACCATGGAAGGGTTGGCCGTCTCAAAAATTAGAATTTTAACAACAGCAGCCTATTATTTGGACCAACATTCTAGCACTAACATTGGTTCCATTCTGAAACATGACATAATTCCAGATCTGTTTGTGAATATCGGAAAAAATTCAACGCTTTCAAAACTTATTTCTATTCTTGACAAAAAAACTGGTTTCATTTCAATACACCATCCCCATTTGGTCCACTACATTTCTCGGTCACTACCTATTCCTTTTGGTAATAAAACGTTCCCGACTGCAGAAACATTTGCGATAATGGATGACCCAGAAAAATTGGCTGTAATGTTCAAAGTCCTTCCAGAACTGGAAACAAGATACGTTGTACAAAGCAGGGATGACGAGACTCAACGTTGTCACAAATTGTATGGGAATACAAAACTTTCTCTTTCCTAAAATATATGGGACATTTGTTCAATTGAGTGAATCCGGGATAATTAGTAGATGGGAGGCGATGACTAAATTAAAAGAACAAATGTATTCACTTAAAAACCTTCTACCACCTGAAAAATATTCAGGGCTTGTAGTTACAAAATTGTCAAGTAGCAAAATATCCAGAGTTAATCCCAGACCTACACCAGTGTCTTTGCAAATAATTAAGTTTGTGGTAGCGTTGTGTGCTTTTTTAGCAGGGACTGGGATTTGTGTGCTTATTTGGGAATGCAGTAGGCTAATAAGGGCTGCATTGTTTTCACTTGTATCACAAACCCACGTTTATGAATACAATCAGTAAAATTAAATGTGTTATGTTATCATATTCGGAACGACGAGTATATACGTCAAACAATAAACTTTGTTCAAGACGCAGTGGATAAAATAAATCACTTCATTAATTATAACGGTGGACTAATTTAATTACTTTCCTACTCCGTGGAATTTCATGAATTGTGTATCTAGTAAAATGCAGACGGAAACAAAAAACCTGGAAAATATCAACGTACGGCTCAAAATAAAACATGCTCATATTTACTGACAACTGACAGGCATTTCTTTTATTTTTTCTCTCAAAAAAACAGTAAGCATTGCACAATTGCATTATACAATCCACTCATAGGGCATTAAGAAGCTCTGCAGCCCTTTCATACTGCACCGAGTTAAGAGCTTCATTGACTTCGGAAAGTTTGAGAAGTTGAACATGATCATTTCTGCTTTCTGCCTCTTTCCTTCGGAAATAAAGTTCCTTCACCAAATTAAACTCCTTGTCCCCTACATTCAGTTTTTGTACTTCAGCGAGAATCAACAGGAACGCTGCAGTGAAACAACGAAGATGTGATTGTTTAAATTTCTATTTTGTTGTATTAGTTTGATAAAGGTTAATAATTTACAAAAATTTTGTTATTACCATTTCCAAATTCTCTTGTCGGTTCAATCATTGTTCCTTCCCCGTAGTCGTTCCAAGTCCCAATTTGGATCATTGGCACATCAGAAGCAACACCTCGTTCCAGATGTCCGTCTGAATGTGTTTGTCCCGTCGTGAGCAATATAAAAATAAGACGGTCCCCAACCTCCATCCGGATAAAAGTCGTGGAATCCTGGATATGCCACTCCCATCTTGACTTGTAAGGGTCGGTTATTATAAAAGTTGTCTAGACCGTCCATGAAGTCGGAATAGATCCAAGCATACTCTCCTTGAGCACTGAATTCAATCAAAGAGAAAATAATATAAATACATAGAATGAACCACAAGAAATAACAGATAAACAAGTCACTTACTTTTGACCCGCATCATCCATCTCATACCACAAAGTGAGGAATGTTGGTTTGGTGGTAAGAACGCTAAAAACTTGATCCCAGTCGGAGGGTTGTTGCAGTTGAATTGGTCCAAAGGTCAAGAGAAGTGGCGCGTTCAAATTGTGCCTGATGTAGTTGCCACGATTGAAGAAATTATCTCTAGCAAATTCCATATCTCGTCTGGCCTGTCCAATCTTGTCACCAGTATGTTCAAGATTCCTGTCCTCATAGACGACGCCGAATTGGAGTCCAGAGCCTTCAAGTCTGTTAATGAAGGCCATACAGTTTTCATGGTTCTTTCCTAAATCATTGACTCCAATGGTGCCTGGCCAATCAATAAGGACTCCATCGGCACCTGCCATTTTCATGGATTGGATTTGGTAATCCATTGTGGCTAAATCCGCCGAACCGTNATACAGTTTTCATGGTTCTTTCCTAAATCATTGACTCCAATGGTTCCAGGCCAATCGATAAGGACTCCATCGGCACCTGCCATTTTCATGGATTGGATTTGGTAATCCATTGTGGCTAAATCCGCAGAACCATATGGGTGAATTTCTGGGTAGTAGTGGGCAGCGATTTCTCTCTTGTTGTCGGGACCAATTATGTTATCCGGATTCCTGCAAAAAAAATAAGATATCGTGTGAAAATATTCAAACCTGGAAATGGGTGAAGGTTTTTAGCTTACCTATTAGCCTAAAAAGCCATTAAAAAAATTTCAAAAATTAAAAAAAATTGTAAAAATTTCCAAAAATCGCTAAAAAAACAAAAAATCGCACCATGGTCCAGTGTATACCCCATTGCCCATTGGTGTTGGTGTCCCTATTTTCAAATAAAGATGTATTTAAAATTACGGTCTGTTAAAAGTATTGTAATCAAAATTTCAAAAAAAGTTCAAAAATTTCAAAAAAAATTCAAAAAAATACCATGGTCCAGTGTATACCCCATTGCCCATTGGTGTTGGTGTCCCTATTTTCAAATAAAGATGTATTTAAAATTACGGTCTGTTAAAAGTATTGTAATCTCAGACTACCTGTTTTCAAACCATGGCATCCAATGGATATAAATTCTCTTGCCTGATTGCTTTGGAACTTTTGTGATATTGTATGAGGTGGGGCTTGGGGTGACCAACGCCACCAAGGCGAAAAGGACAAGAAGTTTGGAGTACATGATACTTGGTTGACGACAGTCGGCAGTTGACTATTTGAGAAAACTGGGACGACCGGAGCTTTAAATAATTTAGTGAAGGGTGCATGTGATACCCTAATGATGTTGTCCTACATCAATCAAAACGAATCGGACAAGTTAACATCATGATAACGTTAGTGATGAATTAGTTTCAATTAATTTCGGAGTCTGGTATCTCATACAAACAGTATATTTTAAACAGGGTCACCATGTTTTCATGCAAACAATGTGACAAATAATTGAAAAATTTGGCGACGCTTTGTTAAAATTAATTGACTAAAATAAGCAGATCATGTTTGCCATGCATGTGTGTCATGTCATGAGATATTTCTGTAGCGTCGAACAATAATCCTTGTTGACAGAGAAAAGTCTATCACAACACAATGCATTCATTTGGTGATCAATTGATTTGATAAAATCAATCCGAACGTGTCAATACTAAACAAGTTGCGACTTATTATTACAAGATAACTTTTACAGTGATAAGGGCATCCACCAGGGTAAGGAGATGAGGATGAGATGTGTGGAGAACAATTAAATAAACTTGTCAAACTCGTAATCAACCAGCAAACTAAATATTATAACGCCCAGAAAATAGATTAAAAGTACTTTAGAGATTGAAATCAAGATGGATTATAATGCTCTCAAATGTATAACCGATGAGCTGTTAGAAAATTATGCTAAGCGAAATAAAATTAAGCAGAACAATGACTCTTAATATTCCAAAATTTTACGGCAATTTATATAATCAGTTATGAATTCAGGCGGCTTCGGGACGTGAGCAAAGAATCAATAATTAAGAAAAATCACGAAGAGAGATATTTCCATCGGAAAGGTTATATCGGAATTAGTGCATATTTTGGGCACGTGTTTACCACCAATTACAATCCCATGTTTGCACAGTTCCTCCACCACTCCAGTAATGCTTACATCTGGGGTTGAATTTGGAATATTGTTTATAGTTTTATTGGAGGTATCAAATACTGTACCTTCTAAAGAATTTGTAAAAATTGTAGCAAAAGGATTATATCGGAATTAGTGCATATTTTGTGCCCCTTAGCCACCAATTTTTGATTATTTACATGCATTTAAATGGGAGAGATTTGGGCCCCTTACATTTTCATTAAAACAAAAACTTGTTGGCAAAGTAACGCGATGATGATGCAACTTTAAAAATAAAAATATGAGTATGGAACCAGGACCCCTAGACAATTACATTATTTATAATCATCTTCTTAGAGGGTCTGGCCAAAACAAAGATTTTACTCAAAATTCAATTTTTTAGTTTCTTAAATTCTGTTGATGTCAAATAAGGGAGTTTTTGAAGTTATGTTTGGTGCCGAAGAGGAGTATTCACTAACAAACATGTTCAGCAGTATAGGAACAATAGCAAATAAATAATGGCTACGAAGTAGTCATGCGTTTAAAAATAGTAAACATTGACAGCTTTTCAATGTCCAAACATTTTTTATCTGTAAATTGTGTGAAAGTGAGCTTTAGTTTGATTACCGCTGCCAATCCGAAAAAGCATTCTCAAGACCTTATTATACAAGTTAATCATACTAATGGTAGTTGAAGTATTTTCAATGCCAGCTAATGTTCAGAAATTCATACTAACGGTAGTTCCGCAACTATTTTCAATATCGTATTATATTTTTTATATTGAGTTAAAGTTCAGATGCCCATGCTAACGCCCACTACAAACAAATCACTTCAAGTATCGTATTATATCTGTTGAACTTCAAAAATTTATGCTCCAAAATCACTTTTAAGTACCGTTCCAGTTGTAGGTGATACCTCTTGCGGTGTAGATTTGGTGTCTGAGCGTGTCAATAAATAATTATATCATCTAAAAGTTATCCTTAGTCGTTTTACGAAGACAATGACAGAAAAACCCAAAAGTTAATGGAACCTATCAAGGGTGCCGGAGAATACGGTTATCCCCATAGAATAAAGAGTCATTCCTGTTCCCTGGGTTCTTCCCAATTTGTAACTGCAGAAGGAATCGGACATTTTCAGTAAACAATCCGGGAGATACGACTTGGCCACCTGGGCAATAATATAAAAGTTGTCCGATCAGCTCCGAATTAAGTTTTCGCGCTAATACAGTTCAGATAGCAACTTGTGAGTAGAGAGGAGTAACGGTCGTAGAATTCAAATCCAAAAATATAACACAGATTACTGACGAATTATAAGAGTCATACTAAAATTCAAATGTTAGTTTTCAGCATTTGAAGTTATTTCCGCATTATTGTCAGTAATAATGAGGTAGTAAAAAATTAAGACTTCTAGCGTTAGAATTAAAAGTTTCCCAGCTTTATTTTGGTGGTTAATAATAGCGCACGGATTTAAGAATTATATCAATGTAAAAAGAACATTCATTGATTGAAGTTAGTTGGAAATTTTTAAACAATGCTAATAATTAAAAGCAGTTTTAATGGGTTAGAGGACTCGATTTGATAAAAAATTTTACGTTTATTAATTCAACCTAGCTTTCGACAACTTGACATTTGCCTTCTTCAGGTCATAAGGAATTTAAAAAAAATATATTTTGCCAGAGGGGCATTTTACAAAATACATTACAGTTGAATTTTTACATTCATAATTTTCCTTAGAAATTATGGCATTTTCGTGGGAGTATTGTAGGAATCCAAATTGGATTGACTTTCTTCCCATCTTGGATATTCATGCAATGCTGTATTTTCTTGATGTATAATGATTCCTCAACTTTTCGATGAAAATATCGGGTTTTTCGTTCCACTAGTCCAAACGAGGCTTTATCAATCTCATGACCCGGGTTTTCTGACATATGTTGGCAACTGCCGAAAGATTTGTCCTGTTGTTTCTGATGTGGGCTTCGTGTTCTCCTAGGCGTACTCTGATATCTTTTTCTGTCTCTCCAATATAAATCTGGGGACAACTTTTACATCCGATTTTGTAAATTCCACAATTTGTTTTTTTCTTTTTTGTTCTTAAAATTGTACAGGAATCTTGATAACATGGTTCCGGTGTAATAGCCAATATTTACGTTCAGTTGGCGTCGAAGCAAGTTAGCCGCTTATTGAGACGACTTTCGGTAAAGCACAAATTCATTTGAAAGAGGCGTTAGAATCATTTCATAAACCTAATTAACGTTTTTCAATTTCATTAACAAATTGATACCGATGCACCAAATATTATTATGTATTTATGATATTTTTTTGGATCCGGCGTTAGCATGAATTTATAATTTTTAAAAGGCATAGCAATGTGTTTAAGATATTTTTGGACCCGGTGTTGGCATGAATTTATGATATGTTTTAACACCTTTCCTCATAATTAAATAAAATTCAGCCACAATTTAAAGTCAAACTTTGGGCCAGACCGTTCAGAACATTGAATGATAAATTATTGTCTGTGGATCCTGATTATTGGGTAAAACCAAGAATTGAGTTTTGGAATTTATTTATAGCAAGGGTTACACCCAGCGCCTTAGTAGGCTACCAAATACACTAGCATTTGAGAAGCCAGAAATGCGGTTTCATCGGGGCATCAAAATGATAAGTTTGCAAAATATGATGTCTGATTTTTTTGCATAAATGAAAAATTCGTACAATTTCCAACTCATGCATGTCAAAAAATTAAACATCATATTTTGCAAACCCTGATATTTTGCCCTTAAAGTCAAGACTCGTATCAAACCAAATTCGATAAATGCCTTTAATTTGCATTCTAAATCCGTGATATTAATGTAAAACACTTAAACCCAGTGATTGCAAAACTTACCTAAATCAGCAAACACGTAGATAAATACTCCAACAAGTGACACAAAATACGAGTATAAACTTTTTCGAAAGTCGATATAGGAGGTTCCGGCACAACAAATTAATACAGTTTTTCTTTTATAAATCCGGATATGTTTTTGCACAAAGGTCTGAAAGAAAAGACGCGTTTTAGTGAAAAATTTTCATTAATTTCCTTATGCAGAACTCGAGCTCTTTGCATCCATACTTTGTTTGTGGATTGCATGGTTTTTTATCCGTGCCAGTGCCATATTCTGCCACTTTCTCTGCAAAATTCATTTTTTTAGCTGCACAAATTCAGCAATTTTAATTCTAATGTTGTTAAACCTTGCATATTATCAAATTTTGCTTTCTCCAAAGCGTCACAGAGCATTTTGATTGTAGGTGTTTTCACAAGTGCCGACCAATCCGTTAACATATTTTCCATTTGCTGTGAATAAGTCAAGGTCCCCGAGTTAAGCTGTCTCCTGCTGCAGTCATGTGCCGAAATTCCAAGAAATGGACATAATTCTTGCCAATGTTCTATTAAATATCTATCTTCTGCAAATAAATCTGCCAACGGTGAAATGACAGATTGCAAGACTTTTCGAGTTTCCATTTTCCTTCAATTATAATTTCGAAGCTGTGCGGTTTTTAACAATGAATTTGCCGTTGCTACGTCGGTTGATGTGCTCAAATGTTTGTAAAACAACTCCAATATTTAGATTGCCACGATTTACTGCTCTCAGTCTGGCATTATAATAGATAACGAATGGAACACTTAGATTACGGACTTCAATCAAAAGTGTTAATGTCCGTTGATGGATTAGCACTACCTGATTTTTTACTACCAGTGGATTACACAAAAAACTATTTATGTTGTGGAAAATGACAATCTTCAAAATTAATCAGATCACAGTCAAGTGGGAATGTAATCATTTTTATTCATCCACCCACCCTCCACATCAAAATAACCACTGAATGGATCAGGTTTTAAGAAAATCCTGAATCCTGAAAATTAATTGGATTCTAATCTCCTTACTAAAATTTTGTTTGAAATGATTGTCCAGGATCATGACTTATCTCAATTTTCAAATCTCTCCCAAAAGTTTGATTTCTAATCCCATAATTCACGCCCATAATCCAATCAAACAATAAAGACAAACTGGGATATATCTATCCAGACTACCTAAACATCCTGGTGATAAGAAGTGGAGTCTGTGGGAGATTGGAAAGTATTGTCAAGTCAACGGTTTATCCATTCAAGGTCCATACACCATTCTGTTCCCTTTTTATCCGTTGAAGTTCTCAAACTTTTCTACACGGTGCCATGGCTGAAGCAATGCTCGAGACGAAAAATGTGCTAATTGTTGGAGAAACTGGTAAATCATCGTTTGAGTTATTTTGAGCAAGTTGTGATTTTTATTATGTTCTGCATATGGTCAGACTCCGGCTCTTTTTTGGTTTCTAGGTGTTGGAAAAAGTTCCATAACCAACATTCTGTTAAACGAGGAATCCGCAATTGTAGGCCATGGTGCAGGAGGTGGCACATTTGTCCACAATATTTATTCATGTCGCGAGTTCAACTTTGAGGACACGGTCGGTTTTAATGCCGCCGAGCCTGTCGATCACACCGTGGCAACGGCCACCCTGAGTAATCTGCTCTATCTTGTCCGCTCCTTAAAGGATGGACTCCCCCTCATTTTGTTTGTGGTGAGACGTGGCCGTCTAACTGAAACAACGAGAAAAAACTACAACTATTTTGTCAACACCTTCTCCGAGCGCCGAGTTCCCGTCATTCTTGTCGTCACGCATTGCGAAGTTGATCATTCGATTGATCAGTGGTATCGAGCCAACAGCGAAGAACTGGTAGTCAATTATCAGATGAAATTTATAGACGCCATTTCTCTAACCACTGCCGCTTTAAATCCGGACCGAGTGGATCCTGACCTTGTCGTAATTTTGAGGAGGAAACGAAATGAGGGAAGAGAACATTTGTGGCAAAGAAATCAACGATGGGGTCCTCAACATTCCGTGGCGTCCCATGATATGGCAGCTTGGTTAAAAAATGTATTAATCGGAGCTTTCTATGGTTCTTGGCGTAGGCTTGACTGTCGCACTGCTCACCGCGATTGGACCGCCGGCTATTAAATAAATAAATAAATAAATTTTCTGTGCCCGAAGGCGGCATTTCTACACTTAAGTACCTGTACAAGTTGCAGAAGCAACTTCTACAGTTTACGACTGGTTTCCAAGTGTGCCCGTCTTGCTAGAGAATGGAACTCTAGAGGATCATGACATGTTCCAGAGTCCAGTTCCATGCTGGATGCGGCCCATGTATGATACCCACCCCGTACTAACACAGAGCCAAGTGGGATTCGCTCTCCACTTTCCACACTGAACGGTCACCCATCCAGTGCTTCGGATTTTTCATTGCTTAACCTCAGTCCGTTTATAGAACTTTGGCTAAGCTTACCAACAGGAGAACTATATATAGAACCTATAAATTTACTAAGCAGCATAAAAATGAGCTTCTTCTCTTGTTTATCAACTAAATAATCAAAAAAATACATAGATTTGTGATTTTCGATTTGGGTGTTTGACGATTTTGGCCCCAGGTCACACCCCCACCACCAAAATATTAAATAAGTTATCAAATGCAATCAAAATCTATAACCAACCAAACTACATTACAATCAAAGTAAAATTTCTACACCTTATTCATAAAAGCAACTAGATTTGTAGGTTTTCCCAAAAAAAATTTTTGAGAAAATATAAATTTTTGTAAAAACACAAAAAATATAAACTCCAAAGTTTTATCTCAAAAGAGCACCCCAATCCCGAAAAAAGACTGAGAGGGGATGGGATCGAATCCCAACCTTACGAAGTCGACTTACTTGATCTACGTAGTGATCGGATTAGTAATTTTGGGGGTGGTTGCCATCCTCTTTACCACGGGGTTTATAAACAACTGTGGAAAACGTGGAAAAGCTGCAATAAACCATATCGTTGTTTAGGACGCATAACTCAAAAAGAGACATTTCAAAAGCGCTGGCATCATTTAACACACTTGTTTTTAAATGAATAAAGATCACGGTTTTGAAGGATGCATTCATTGTTGCAGTTCATGTTTGCGCATTTTTAAAAGCATTTGTGAATTTATTGTTTAATGTTCTTTCTGAATGATTTTAGTATATTTACTACGGTAAGTTATGAATGATGCGGATATGAAATTGTATTGAAGCAGTTCATTTCCGGGCTGTTAACCTAATTATAAAGATGCCATTGCTGATTACTTAAATTAGCTTTCATAGTTTTCTTTATCGTACCACCCGGAAGTAAACGTCTTGCTTTTGCTTCATGGTCAGACAATAGCAGGATGGGCAGCTCAAATAAGTGGGCCAAGATTTTCAGTGCCAGTCGAGATTTTAGTGGTAAATGGAACTCTCAACCAAGTTTCGGTGTGATGGTATGAACTGACCATGAAACAATGGGTCCCTGTTAGGATGAGAAAGTGGATCAAGTTTTATTTCCTACTTTTTTTAAAAGCCATTTCAAGGTTCAAGTCGTCAGAAAAGTTTAAACGAACTTAAATCATTCCAAATTTTTTTCACGGACTCCTCCGTTTTGTAACTTGATTTGAAAATTAATTTAGGGTGGTCTTTCACATTCAGAGCCGTAAGGACGATGGTTAAATGTGGAGAGTAACTCTCCAGGCCGGACCGTCCGGCGGCCGGACCAGCCGAAAAAATGTTGTAGATATATCCCTTCGGTCCGGCTTTTTTTAGGGAATTGTTGCTAAAAACGAAAACATTTTCCGCGCTTCGCGCGATTATTGGGTTTTCCCACTTGTTGTTTATTTATTTTTCGGCAATTTTGATTATAAATCAAGCTTTTTCAGAAAATCCACTAAAATTTTCTATTTTAAACCTTATGTAAGCGAAATTACGAAGAGTTTAACAATAACCAAAAGGCCGGACCGAAATTTTAATCCAGGCCGGACCGAGGCTAGAACGGCTCTGTTCACATTGTACCAGACTCCCTTGCTAAATTTGGAAAAGAAATTTTCATTGTTGTGAAATTTTTTACCAAACTTTTCACATATCTTTTACTTGGCATAAAAAATTATAAATATTAGAGTAATTGGGTTGAAAAGTTTTTTGGTATTTTTTTTAGTTTGGAAACTTCAGGCAGTTTCCAAACCAAACTTTTATTGAAAAGAATTAAATTTTCAATAAGTTTTAATTCATTCAGATCTGTGTCACAAATAACTAAAATCATTCAACAATATTTTCAACGGTATCCTGCAACCCCAACAGGAAGTTTTGTTTTCGACGATAATGTTTTTAAGAAATATCTTTGTGTTGTTTTTGGTAAATATATCAACTGCAAACTTCGTTATTGTCATCACTACAGATAATTCATTCACATTTCTTATTTAATTTTTTGAAAGATTGCAGTCGTCCTGCAACATGTTGCCCAGTGCAAAAGTTTTTTGTCTGAAAACGAAGTTAATTCTTTTCTGA
>JAAXNX010000273.1:0-35421 GCA_036491905.1 Folsomia manolachei
ATTCTTGCAAAATAAAATATCGACGGAATGTTTTCCTTGTACTCCAACAATAAATTTTAATTGCAAAACTTTTCACGTTGCCGTCCACGTACCTTGTGGTTCAATAATATCGTCATTATCCTATTAATAGACGCGTTTTTGTTAATGAATGGCAGAATTTGCCACAAACCATACAGTTACAGTTACATGACGGAAGCCGAAGAGAAAGTTGTATACGTAGAACTGGGCCTGGTAAACAGATATTATTATTGTAGTGGTGAACTCTGATATCCCTTCAAATGGAAATGCTTAATCCTATTTTTATTCATGCCCATGAACGGAGGAATCGACTTCGTCATTCTGTTGCTTTTTATATTTGTTTCAATTTTTAAATTAGGAAAAATTCAAAGGGATTTGTTTAGTTGCTTGGCTTTCTCTTCTGCAACTTAGGATTGTGTTCCCGATATATCATGCATTTAAATCGAACGGCATTCTTTCTCTAAAGACGTAAATAAATTGTGACAGTACGGACAGAATTAGCATTTGTGCATTATCGAGAAATTCTAATGATGGTACTGAAGAAATCTAATCTCCAGGTCATATGCAATATTATTAATGTTATTATTAAGTAATAATAATAATATTGCTATTGATAAACAAATATGCAGATACAATAATTTCTTTCTGATTAAAGGTCATTAATGTGCCACTATTAATGTCACTGCCAGTAGAAACTGAACTCTGAAGTGAGCCTTGATTAATATGCGTCATTCGACTAGAACTCCATACGCTTAATAAATGAATGCAAATGAACAGTTCACTTTGTTAATTTTAAGCTTTAATCATTAAAATTTAAAATCACAATGTTTAAATCCACTAGATTATATTATTAAATATTTTATATTACTTAACCTTTATCCTTGGGATAGCGAACTGTTGAACATTATGAAATCAAAGAAACAAAAAAAACAATGACACATTAACATAAATTAAAATACTTTGTATTTAAAGTCTACAAATTAGTGCAGTACAGTCACATCAATGCACAACAAAACTAAAGCAACTCATGTAAGGTAGATATTTTGTAAGTGCTCAAACTCACGGGTTGTCATAATAAGATCATTTTTGTAAGTTTTTAAGACTGCATTCGTTCCTCCACATGATTATGAGCGTACAACCGAAAACAAAGAGCGACGGTTCTTTCTTTTTTAGTCTAAGTAATAAATATTGGACAGAGGATTTATATTTGACCTTATTTAAATTAACATAAAAATGTGGGTGGGTAGAACACGGCTGGTCCGAGTCAGGGGAGCTGTGGGGAGGGCTTGCTTGAAATCATTCAAGAATTCTGACTGATGATATTTCTATTACATTACATTCTTTTGTAGAATGAATATAAAGTCACTTATTAGTAATTCTTCACGCTTAAATATATAGCAATAACATTCATCAGGTTACACGACATAGTTAGACAGATATTCATACTTATCCATACATACACATTAATTCGTGATGGCTTAATTAATCAGGTTGATTAAAAATATGAATGAATTAATTCTACTGACAATAATTAATGAAACGGCGAAGGAAACATAATTCGAGTTATAACTGTTGTGTGTAATATATTTATATGCATATACACGGCAATAGACTTTATTTGTTCATTTGCCTCCTTCTACCAGTCTATCCATAGGTTTGGTATTCTTGGTATTGGTATATAAGTAAGTATAATAATGGATTAAGGTACTAGCGAATTGTCAGTCCTAGACTCTAGTAATGTAATATTTACACTGTCTTCGCATAACTAAATACCCTGACTACTTTTAACCCCACATAAGTTAATTGCAATCCTATTTGTTAATTAAAATATTAGTAAGTCAGCATCTTTTCTACGCAATTCTATTTTTTATCGCTCAACAAAGTCCCCTCCAAAGTAGTGTAGGTATTTGTATTTTAGACAGTAGTTCAAATTATGTAATATAATGCTTTCTCTTTTAAAGATGATGATGGAAGATACAGCAAGTGATTGAATTTTTACTCGTAACCAATTTCCAGATTTCAACAATACGTAATGTTTGTATCAGCAGACTGGGCTGCTCAGTTCATTAAAGTATTTCTCAAAAAAAATTCCAAATTTTGTGGGGATGAGATTTAGCATATAATTTGTCCTCCTCTTACAAAAATGTTCATAGTACTGTAAGTAAAGCAACATTTCTTCGACATTTAGTACAAACAAACTGATTTCTGTTGCATTCAGGGCGTTGAGATTTTCTTTAAAAATTCAATTCAAACTTATTACTTTTGAATGTGCTTTTCATAATTATATAAGTAGTCATCAAATAAAAAGCACCTATTGGCCAAGGGAAGGTAGCTATACGTTAAGGTCAGAGGTACATAATTTTAATTTTGGGCCTTAATTAACCTAGCCAAGTGAGCATTCCATTCCTTATAAAAAAGTATAGTTATGTTTTCCCGACCCAAGAAAGTCATGCAAAAAGTGCCCCTCAAACCATCCATATTAGCAATCTTAAGTATGCGTCAACTTTTTTAGTTCCTAGAATAATGAAACAGTATAGCGTGTAAGTACTCATAAAACTAGGGTACAATTTGTTACACTTTTTAAAAGTAAGTAAGTGATTTCTCTTCAAATCAAAAGAATGTTGCAGCAGATCACCAACTAACAAAGGATAATTTTGTCAGAAATAAAACCTGCTTTATTTGGTGTCAACTTCCCAAAACTCTTTTTCTTGTATTATATTTCCAACTAAGCAAGTCTTGAGTGACAAATTCTGAGGTTATGCAACGTGTTTATTACAAAAACATTTCTCAAAATAAAGTATGCAACCTTCCTTACTAAACAGATTTTGGCAATTTTCCAAGTAGACTACATGCAAATCTAGTAAGTGTCATATAGTATCAACCAACCAACTAAACCTATGTGTGTGAAATAAACACAATTCTGATTTTAAGCCTGCTTTAGTTAAGATATGCCACTTTCAAAAATCGCCCACCTGGTATGGATTTTGTATGGCACAGCAAATCGAACAACATGCAATGAACGATTGTTCATGCACAACTCGTGGTTGAATAATGATATAATAATCATAACAAAAAGTTTGAATAAATAGATCGAGTTGAAAGCTGATTTTGGATTACATCGAATATCAAGAGGACTTTCTCAGTACACAGTAACAAAATACTGAAACTATGCAAAAGTTGCATGGATTGGTTGAATGGTTGTTACTCAAACAGTCGGATGGCTGATGGCACTTTGCCACAGAAAATTATTATACAGCCAAATTGTATGAGTTATATGGACAACTTTCTTAGGTATTAATAACATTCGTCGTAAAAACACTATGGTCAGTAGAAGATGTCGTTCTTCGTTCGATCTACGTGAATTTTTAAAAACTACTATTTTCGCGATTGTTTTGTTCATTTTATATTTTGACGCACAAATGAATGATTAAAACGGATGATGGAAGATCCAAAAAGGTTATTTTGACGTCGAATTGGGGAGGTCAGACGAAGACGTTGTAATGGCATTACTGTCCGGATTAGAACTATTTAAATTTCCTACATTATTTGCATTTTGATTATAACTTAATTCTAATTCTCCAAGTCGTTTCCACAATTCGTCTCTTTCTTTCTCTCGCTTTTTCTCCCTATTTTTAGAACACAAAACCAGAGATGTTAAATTTGTAATTTAGAAAATTTGAGTTAATGATATAATCACGTACTTTTGTCGTTCAGCTTTGTACGATGTGGTCAAGCTGTTGAATAAATCAGGGTTCATTTCCATAAAGGTTTTCAGCACATTGTATACTAATGAGACTATCGTCTGAAATAAAAAAGGATTAATTTATAAACTCGTTCATGTTTCATCAATAAATGTGTGTGTACCTGATTCCAGTGTTCCTTCGATATTCGATACAGGCTTGGAAACATTATTGGCATGATAACTGCATTATTTTCTTCTATAAGCGACATTATGTACTCGTTATTCCAGAAATACAACGCACGCTCGGCGACCTATATGGAAGAATGATTTAATGATTGGTCAAACAAGTCTTAACCATGATATGATTTTGCATACCTGGAAATGGGGACTTGAAACGCACCGGGCGATTTGTCTGTGGAAAAGCAAATTCAATCAGGTATAACCTCAAATATTAATCTACATATATCAAGTATTAGTCATGTAGTAACATATACTGGTGCTATTAAGTATACAATAAAAAATGCTAACCTGAACAAGTGTTCTTGAATTTTTACAAACTGTGTCGGTTCTATAACATCTAGGATTTCCTCAATTTCTCCAAGAAACATAACCTGCAATCAAAAATCAATATTAATATCACATTATTACCACAAATGACCTGGCGTACGAGTTGCTAGAGATTGGCAGTAAAGTCACATTGCTTCATGTTAATATATCAAACCCAGGTCAATGAAATCCCTACACATGTTAAATTGATAAAATACGCAAAATACCTCAAATTCATGGATAATGTAGCTATTGTAAAGTTAAGTATTGAATGTTATTTACCTCTTTTTGAGAGCAAGTTTTCGGCCAAAACTTTAAAAGCCCCAACACCACAGGTTCCGTGAGACCTTGTAAAAATAAAAAAATTGAGCTTTAGATACCAAACTACACAATATGCTGCATTTAAATTGAAAATGTGGAAAACTAGTACCAAACTTACTTGCATCTTTCTCCAGGAACTGTACCACGCAGTAGGCTGAGAAATGAAATGAAAACAAAATTAAAACAAACGTAATTTTCTCATAATATTCAATATGCACAAGGTTGTAAAGATATTCTTATTTTCTAATTCAGATATTTTAAAATCTAAAGAGTGAGCATTTCAAGTTTAGAAAGATTTAAAATTAATCATACTCTAATTTTCAAGAGATATGTAATCAATAGGACTCTAATTCTCAAGAAATAATAAAATTTCCCATACAACATGCAATTTCCAACATTTCCAACATTTGCAGACATATTTCAAATCATGAATGACAAGAAAATATTCACAAGTACTTACCCAGCTGAGCGTGATAAAGTGCCAGACACCGAACCTATAGAAAAAGTTCATTAAATTCGTTCGTGATTTCAAACCCCGAATCAAAGGATTGATCAGTGCTGTGGAATCCTCACTCAAATAAATAAATAGCATGCCATAATAAAGAAATAATAAACTTTACATTCAATTCAAGAAAAAGAAGAATGTTTCTTAGACTTTTCAGACACTACTCGTTGCAGAACAACGAAACGATTGAAATCATTCAAAAATTAAAGTTTACAATAACGAAAAAGAATCTTGGGCATATCATAAATTGGAATACAGCAAGCTCTGCATACTGCTTGGCCATTTATTTATCCGAAGAGGAGACGCACTCACACATGAGCAGCGAAAAGAAAGTTGGGAGAAAGATAGAATCAGGAAAAAACTTTTCACATTTGTACCGACTCTGTCATAGGCTGTCACTCTACAAACTATAGTGAAATGTAACTAACAATTCAATCCAACCGACTTATTCTCCGATTCAGCAACGTAAAGAATAAGTGCATGGTCATTTGTATTAATGGGAAATAACAAGAACAAAGAATCTCTGTAAATGTCAAATCACGAAATAAAATAAAAATCCATCTATCTATACAAGAAAAGTAAAAAAAAAACAACAAATGAATAACAATCACATAACGTAAAGGAATGACTTGAGTGAAAGTAGAATAATTGAAACTCAGTCAGTTAAGTTAGTAAGTCTTCATTTATCCCGTTGTTGTGCAGCCATATTTCGCATGCGTTATGTATCAGGGCTCGGTACAACCATGAGTGTTTTTTGTTTCTTTGTTACATAGAATGGAGAGAAAACATTCAAATGAAAGAAGAAAAGAAAAGAAAGCAAAGTGAAAGTATAAATATTGAATTCGTGAGGCACATACAACCTACGATTTCGGACTCTTACCATTCTTACCTTATGAAGAGGGATTAGGACTTTCACAAGAAATTGTTTATGTTCCATTTTCTATTGTTGCACAATGAAATAATTAATTAGGTTATGTGATGAGATGAAGCAATGACTGCGTGAGTGGTTAACAATAAGTTGCATGGTTATTTCAATCATGATCACTCTGAACGAAATAACAAAAAACACACAAAAACTCACCAAAGGTAATGCAAAACCGTTAATGATGCTTCCCAAGATCTCCAAAAGTTCACCTACTCCATTGAAATGCTCTAAACAATTGATGTTGTGGAATAACAGTGTGATCTTATTAATGACCAGGATATATTTTGAAACGTTTGGTGTGGTTCTGCTTTATGCTTTTCACTGACTTACCCGTTTCATAGATGAATCGAAGGAAAATGTTATTGATTTGTTTCCGTATGAATGCTCGAAGTCCAAGAAATTTCCCGTATATTCGATGTAACACTGTCTTCAGGAAATCTCTCTCTCTTGGATCCTCACTATCAAACAGTTCTAACAGCTGCAAAAAACAAGAAAGTGTGTCGTGAAAAACATTAAAGTGAACAAATTGAGTGTCAACAATGCAAATTAAGGCTTCTTTTAGGGTTTCAAAATTTTTTTTGTATGTTTTGCTTTGCTAAGTGCACAAGTAAACATTTTCTGATATGAAAAAACATTTCGTTTACTATACCTGTAACACAAACTTTTGGTCGATAACTTTCTTTCCGATACTTGGCTGGAAATCGGGGGATTCCAAGAATCGCAGAAAGAATTCGTACACCAACTGCAACAAACGTCATTAAATATATATCATTGAAGGATATCACAATTTTAGCAGATCTTCTGAACCTTACCTGCAAATGGGGCCTGAAATAAAAACCGAAATGCATTAGAAGAAGTTTGGCATGGATGTTATTTGTTATTTTACAAATGGGAATGCTTACCACGAAGCTTCGAATGTTGGATCGTCCTCTTCGGGATCAAAGTCTGGATTATCACTAGGCGGTAACGCTCGGAACAAATTTCGAGCAATCTAGGGTGCAAACAAGAAATGCGCAAAATTATAAATCACATATAAGTACTCAAACTATAGTCTCACATTTGATACCGCAAAACAAGTAGAACTACAGTAAACTCGACGGACCGTTGTTCTGATGTACAAGTTGAATAATGCACTATTTCAAACTCTGAGCTACAAAACTGTAGACGACATTAATTGTAAGTGAAAACAGTATTGAAATTGACTGCCCGACAATTTCAAAAAGAATTTTATCCACGCGGTTCCCACCACTAATTTGCAGTCGGTCAACAACATCAAGCATTTCAGTTATTTATTAATGCTGCAGAATTAGCCAAGTCGTGTAGATAGAGTATTCAACGATGGAACCAACCATGTCTAAATATTTGACGCACGGGAAATTCAATTAAATTCATTAACCACTCTTCCTTTGGAACCAGAATCTGCTATTTAATGTGAATCTATTTGAAGAGAAACGTAAAGTGCTACAACTAAGACATATCAAACAACATTTTCACCTCGCAACATAGTGATGTCATCAAAGACTGAAAGATTGTGACAAAATAAAATAAAAAGAGGAAATTGACGTGAGTTGAACCATCTCAATTTCAATCCGTCAGTCGCAGCCGACACTAGTGTGTGCTTTCTCTTTTTACTCTTGTGGTAGTAGATGGCTCAGTCAAACAAAGCTCACTCTCAACATTGATTTAACTTTCTCGACTTTTTTGCAACAACTTCACAGCAAGATATAACAAAGCAAATGTTCCACCCATCATTCTCCCCAACATGAAAAAACATTTGGTAGGCGTTTATCGGCGGCTTTTGTTTCTGTCACATTCATCCTTTAAGGGGTTATCTCCAGAATACTTTCAAGATTTCACAGCACAAGGAATAACTAGCCCATACTCAACTCCCTTTACTTTGTAGGTTTCTCCTTACACATAATACTCAACCTAAAATAGGAGGGAGAGATTGAGCTTTCTTCTCTTTTCAACCTACGGCACAGAGAAATGTTTCATCTTAAAATCAGTCCACTTTCTATTCGAAAGCAAGATATAACGAAAGAGTGGAAATATTCAGCTAAAACTTCGCTCCCAGGCCGGAGTCCCTGCAATTCTAATTGTATTATCCTCCTTGTCCAAGGGGACAACGACTTCACAATAATGTCATACCTTGCAAACCTAATTCCTCTTCTAAGAGTAGTTTTACGTGACTTTTACGAGTAGTAGCCTGCACCTGATCTTGATTAGATATAGATAGTGCCTAACATAAGAGTAAAAAAAGCAACTTAACTAATAGCCACACATAAGTAGAATCGGCTGAGTTCGTAAATGAATAGGAAGAGTAGACATACATTTCTTTGTTATCACCGTTTATGTGCAGAGAAAGTTGAATTAAATACCAAATTATTATTGTCACTGTCCCCGCCCTCACTATTCATCCCTGCGCTGAAATTCTGTGCATAAATAGATTGTGGCTGTGGCTCAAGTATTACTCGGAGTTTCAATTAAACTCTTTAAAGCTTTTTAGCTTACGACTACGGCAACAATACAATACAATCAACCATCTTCAGATTCATTCACTCAGTTCCATCTGGGCTTGGCCGAATGTCTAAGAAAGAACCATAGAACTGTGAACAAGTGTCATGCAGCAGGGATTGAAAAACTTGTTTTCTCTTTCGCTCAACCTATAACTTCCTACTTACAAAACCTCTTAAATCGTGTAGAAAATAGTTTGGAGAAAGGAAACAGCAATGTCATGCAGTCTCCACTTTCACTCCTTACTGGATTTCAGAATAGTCTCACAGAACCCTAAATCTCAACCCGAACAACAAACAGAAATGTGGAACCCAGCGGATGATACAGGACGAATTCAACAACCATTGTAGACTAGTTCAGTTAAAAGCAAGAATATTCAATGCAACGTGTTGTGTGAGTATTTATGACCAGAACAAGAAAAACCTTTGGTTCTTCTTAAGGCACAATTACGACTTAAAAGCTTCTATCTATTCATCCCTACTTTCTCACTCCCAATAAACTTGAACAGATTCCCGTCGTCATTTGATGCATCATCCGATGAAGGCGTAAGAATGGAGGGTAAAAGCCACTTCACCCGCCATGTACCATTCCCCACAAATAGAGTTGTCGGTGTGTGAAGTGGTGGTACATGAGTCCATTATTAACGAAAACGGGTCGACAGGCAACTCAGCTAAGCCACAGGAAGGCCAAATGCCGAAAATGAAAGGAAGCTCTTGAACAGCGTGGAAGTCTATTGTCTTCTCCTCACTACACGAATTTCATACACGAGACTTTGTCCATTATTTTGTAATTCTACTACGAGGGGACCTACTCTCCGACAAAAGAGAAAGCATGGTGTAATGCAAATTCTATGTTTTTGTAGAAACGGCAGTAGTTTCTTGTGGTTTTCTTTATTTAAAGACTTTTTTTAATTATTGAGTATTTTTAAGATTTCAATCACAAAAATTCTTACCATTTGGATGATTTCTGGGTACACGGGCTCTGTGAGGACGCCTCGATTTGCTGTGATGTAGTCGACCAATTCATTTAGTGCCCCTCTTTTTACTTCTTTCCCTTTCAAATCTGCCACAGGATCGAGGAAATCAAAGGCTATGCAACATTGGCGAAGTTTTCTGACAAACAAGTCTTCATGTTCTGCAGGTGGTACATCTGAAAAAAAAAATAGAAAACAAATTCATGAGTTTTTAGAGTTAAATTACAATAACGATAGCATCACTCCTTAGAAAATGCCATTATGCTATTACTGCTAATAAACTTGATTACTGAATGGTATTGGTTCCCTCCCATCCACACTATCATAAAAGAGCAAAACGTATCAAATTATCGACAAACACTCGAAACGGAGAGAATCTACAAAATCTAGTCATCGGGGTTGGTGTCCCAGACATATAAATCAATAAATTGCTGAATTTACCCTCCAAGCATCAGTACAATATAAAGGATTGGTTCAATAAAACCAAGAGAAAGTTATTTTGCTCTATGTTCTCAATCGCCATCGCCTTATACATAATTCACAATGTAAACGGGTACAGGAAGATACGGAAATTGCTCGTTGTTCCTTTCAACAAGTATATTTTGAAAATTTATAAATCACTGGCATAAAAATCGACATCGACACATCCAAGTATACATCCTTATAGGTATGGCGTGCTGCGAGCCACTAAAATTTAGTTTGGTTCTCGCACATCATTTATTTCTGTCTTATAAAAGATTTACGAAACTGATGACGATGATAGCATTGCAATCATGGCCAGGTCAATGTAATACCATGCTTCATAATCCTGGTCCAGTACATCCTTAAAAGAGTGCAAGGTAGTAATAACTCGTTGGCAGAGTAGAAAAAACTCCGTGTTAACCTAACATAAGTGGAAAAGGTTCATCCCATCGCTTTCACCGTCACCCTGCACAAGTTTTAGCCTTGCCATCCGAGGATAACATTGAACATATCAGCATTTCATTTCAGGCTCTTCTTCCTTTCTCTCTGGCATCTCTTCGCGATTCTCAGACTATTCAACTATTATACTCAACTACTGCAAATGTAATGCAAACTTCGGAGCCAGAATCAGCAGTAGTAGCAGCTGTCCAACAGGATAGGCTAAAGTGAGCTGAGCGTGACTAAAAGAAGACACAGACAACTAAACTAAGGAAAGGAAGAGGAATGAAGTGACGTGAAAACGAATATCAGCGTTTTTCCTCTTTTTACTCCACCGGCGAAGAAAACGGCCTATTCCAAAAACCAATATCCGACAACGACAACAGAACCCCGACCTTGCCCGACTACCCCCTTTCAAATTGCACAATCTATCCAATCCATGCTATTCTCTGCAGGTTAGGTTCACTTTAGAAAAAAAACATACCTACGAGTACATAACATAGAGATTGGCCAAAGATATAAGCTCAAGCTCTTGCATTTATGAGTGGATATGCCCAAACTAAAAGGATACATTCTATGACTTACTGCGTAAGTTACAGTAGTTTGTAGAAAAGAAATATAAAGTCACCAAAGCCGTAAACTGACGACATTTCGATATTAACAACTTAGTTTTATCTTATGTACAAACGATGAAATGAACCTTCTGAACTGAAAGTTTCACCGAAGGAGCTAAGACAATGGTAATCAATAATTGTTTCTGCCGGCATTAAAATTACGCCATGTGTCAATTAGCTGTGATCTAGGCAATGCGTTGTTGAGTTGGACATATATTCTTTGAAAATTTCAATGAAATGAAATTGAATGAAATTCATTCTGCTCACCATTCAGTGTGGGAATGCAGTAAAGCGCAATTAACCCTGTTGGAAGGAAGTAAACAACTAAGGAAATACACTTGAAGGTTGAGGTAAATACGAAAAAGAAAGACGTGGTCGTCTGACAGAGGACAAATGGAGAAAAATAACCAAAGGGAAAAGATTAATGAAGTAATGGCATACTCAACCGCATGAGGGAACATTTTTCCGTCTCATTCTCTCACACCTACACCTGGCCTCGCATTTAGCATGAAATGGCAGTTAAACTGCCCTACTTTCTCCTGAAACCATTACTTTGGGAGATTCAACCCAATCTACGGAAAGTGCGACTGGAATACTTTATGCGGGGAAGTTAGCTCAAATCAAGCTTGGATTGCAGGGAAAGTCGAGTAGCGGATAATATTGTACCTAGCCATCTGTTACAGACACCTATGCAGCTTCTAAACTTTCAATTCTTCAATTGACACCTTCCCAATTCATATCCCAAAGGGTTGAACTCAAATCGAACTGATACATTCACAAATGCATAAGATTCAATCAAAGGAAAGAGCGACCAAGGGAATCGGGTTACTGGGATCCGTTCCATCCCACTGGCGCCTAAGTAACTTAACCTTAACCCGTATATCGCACCATTAGTATATAGAATTAACTTAAAGCATCAGTTTAAGCTTTACATTATCGATTTTATTTTAGTAGGATGAAAATTTGAAAATAGCCGTGTTAAAGTCTTAAAACTGTGCAAAGAGGGCTAATACTAGCATTACAGCCCTTTTTTAAACTTACTATAAAATATACCCACACATTTCATATACCAACCAACGTCTGGCATACATAGGTATTTAACTTACAAAACTTGCTTTTACACTTTAAACAACCAACGTAGGTAGAGAAAACCGCCAGCCAGCCATCAGCCAGATAGGCAAGATAAAGCAAATGAAGAACGAGAAAGTACCCACTACGAACGGAACGACCCAGGTCCCGTTCCTAGTTCTGAAATTTAGCTACTGAAGAGAGAAAACATTGATTTTTCCCGAGAGAAAGAAAAGTGACTAAACTAAAGCAAGAAAGATCTAAACCACGAGCTCAACTCAGGCTCACAATTTTTACGGAGATTGAGTTGAAGTTTCCAGCTTGAATCTTGTTTTCAGCTTTTTTAGTCTGACACCTTCCAATTCTAGACAAAGTTTCAGTTTATCCATTCGTTTAACTTTGGAGACGGGATGGATGTAGACCAAGGAATCACATTAACATCACATCATATCATTCTCTATCTGCCTTGCGTCTCTAATTTCAAGCAGCAGTAGCTTCTTCTTCTCTTTCTCACTATCTGAGAAACGACGCATAACGATGAGAACTCGCATCTCCGTGCTCTCCTCTTCTGTCCCTCAGAATGTCATGAGAATACCATCATGAAGATGAAACTATGTGAAATGAGCTTATATATGATGTGATGCGTCTGCCTGTCTAGACTCGCACTCATTCTGTCATTCAAACATAAGTGGGTTGTGGGATGGGTGGTTTGATTAGGTAACTCATAGATAAGAGGACTTTAGTATGGTATGGCTAGCCGACAGCCAGGCCAGAGTCAAATCAAGTTGGGCGAAAACAAGAGAAAAGACTTCTACTCTCACTAACGAACTAAACTACACAACAGAGCAAAGCTAAAGCAAATAGCAAAACTAGCTGGAGAAACTCCTCTGTTTGTCCTTGTCTGTCGTCGTCCGTTCAAACTTTCTCTTTCCCATCTCCATTGAACAGGCAGCCAGAGGAGGAACACACACCTCTCGTCTGTACATTAATTAACTTACCTTGACTGGGGTGTCGTATGTAATGGAAAGCCCATTCTTTGTCAACAACATGCACCACAGTAAACACCCTTACTGACTGTAAATAGTGCATGAAAATAAACCAGTTGTTTGTGTAAGTGTACAGTATGAAAGTGTTTAATTTCTATTTTTAGTTAGAAATGATAACAATGAATGAATGAGGGCCAATGCGAATATGAAAACATTTATAAATGACATTTCCCACATAATGATATATATATATATATCGCATATATATACGAATTTCGCCCAGAGGAAGAAAGGGAAACACAGAGAGCAGCTTAGGAGAAAGGTTTTCATAAGTGAGATTTAAGAGTAAGGAAGGATAACACAAACAGAGGATGAGAACCCGCAACTCGATGGTTGTTTTGGTTTTCTCGGTTTTACATTAGGTTGGTTGATGCTTAAGCCTACTGGCTGTGTTACATATCATATGTCGGTTGGGATACACTTTTCTTCCTGACGACATCGCGTTGGTATGATTGAAACCGACTTGGTGCGGTGACTAGGTCTACCCTTTTGAGTTGTATGATGCTTAAAGGCAAAATGTAATTTTATCCATCCAAGATTACTTTCTAGATTCAGGATTGATTCACTCATTTCAATTGCATGTCTAAAATCCACTCGCTCTAGACGATCCTCACAAAATGACAAGGTGCAGAAGCAGTGGTACTGAGTGAGTGGTGGCACCATAATATAATGGTGGGCAGGGAGCTAGACAAAGAGGTTAAATGACATCCACCTTAATGCCACCGTCTTGTCTCAACTTCCACTCAATTCTCTCCCACACAACTAAATTCAGTTTTTTTTACTCTCCCCTGCATATTACATGGCCAGCATTACTTTATTTCCACCAAGGTTTGATTACCAAAAGAAAGAATGAATTAGAAATGTCAATTTGATGCGTATTTTACATTTTGTTAATTCCTGATATGTAAAGCAGTTATCCCATTATTTGCAAAGGTGCGTATTAAATAGGAGCACTGGAAATGACACAGGCGATCCTAATAATGGATCCCGTCGATGTTGAATAAGTATGTAACTAAACTAATCCTTGAATACGGTTTGTATCGTATGTAAAATTTAAATTACAGAACAGCAACTTGGTCTTCTACATTAGTGCACAATACAAGTTTGTATTTTATTTTATCACTGACAGTTCCTTCCTCTCAGCCATTTACTAACATATCCGTCCGGTACAAGGTTGTCGGCTGCCTACATTTATGTACATACACCACAAAATTACATGTATTCTATATTGGTTCGTATAAGTCCAAGAACCCGGCTCCACCCAAGATTGCTTACTCCAAACACACAGCACCAAGAAAATAAATCGATCGAATTCGATTTATAGCCATTGACTTCAATCCACGCAAAAAGCAGTGTATGAGGGAATCCAGGACTGCAATTCCCTTACCACACTATTAGAACCACGATTTATTTTTTTTCTGTTTAACGAAGAGTTTTCATATTGAGGCCCAATCACATTTTTTATGGCAAAATAACAATTCTTGCGTTTATATTTATGGATGAGCTAAATGCATGTGTCTGTTGATTAAAAATAAAAATAATCAAAAATGACCGTATTGGTAAAAGTAGTGCACTAACAGGGCAATGCTAAAAGTCAACGTGACTCAGGCCTGGGCGTGAGGTGTGGTAATATTTTCTTTTGGGTCGGCATTGTGAGAATTGAGGCGTATATTGCAAAAATTAATTTCAAAATTTGACGTGAGTTTGTGATCCCTTTTATAATCCCCGAGGAAGAGGAAGGTCAAATTTAGTGGCATAAAATAGGCTCTTCGTGAGACGTGACCAAAACTATTTAAAAACAACGATTATAAACGAACATTTTTGGCCAGCATATTATATCGAGAGGTGAGGAAAACTCATTGATGAAAAAATTTGTATAAGTTGCAAATTGTAACTTGCAATAGCTGCCATATATTCGAAAAAGTAAAAACATGGGTAGATAGTAAACATAAATAGCTTGCATCACAAAAGTACGTACGTTGACAAAAATTTTTGGTATGACGTAAATAAAACTAAACTACAGAGGTATTCAGTTGTCAGTGTTATGCTCTTCTTATGCTCGTTGAATATGATGACGTGAATTGAATATAACGAGGACGTGAAAGAACATTTTTGAATGTGATTTGCGATGGTATTCCGTTTCCTCAAATATCCCAAGTTTCTCATTAGCAACTCCAATAAATCGATCGTCCATAGAAAGGTCCAGACAAAATTAACTGTTTTCTATCTCGATCCGAATGGAAAGTTATTTAATGTAACGGATTCAGAGAAACATAAGTCAAAAATTGGCAGTTTATAAACCTCTGCCATCCACCTTAACTGATTTCAAAGATATAATTATCATTCAAATGGTAACAGGCTTGCAGTCTGGTAACATGTGCATAAAACTGAGATCAAATTTCAGATGTATTGGTGCGTTGCCTTCCACTTGGACCACCCCACAAGTAAAATAGTAGAAAAGTACAAAAAAATGTCACAGAAAAGTATACGTGTAGTAAAGGAATTCACGAGCCACGGATCTTGCCCTATACAAAATGTACGGAGTCGTCAAAGCATTTTCATATCAGATATTTGCCAAGTCGAACAAGGACACGCGAGTAGAGTTTTTTGTCGAATCGGAATTCGCAAACGAACAACTTAATCTCTCTTTCACAGACTTGCATCGACATAATAACGTGAAGATCTACACATTTATTTCTTCTTAAATTTCATTTAATACGGCGGTGAGGTGTTATTATCGTGCAATAAGAAATACCGAAATATTAATTCCTTATGACCTCTACTTTAAGTGAGATCGACATGGAATTTTTCCATATTTACAAGATTCAAGGCACACAAACTCTGTTAAAATACTTGTCTTACTTATTAGTAATAGTATAAACACATTTTTCACTCTAGGAAAAAAATACTGCCATTTGTACATAACGTATGGTAAAACAAAATAGACAAGAGACACTAATACGCTTATAGTAATTTTGATAATTGGCTTTTGCAGAATGAAAAACAAGCAATTTAAAGTAATTTTTACCACTTTTGTTTTATGACAATGACGTGTCATTTTTTTGTTTTAACTTTCTCCAATTTCTGGATGCAAATGTAAAAGACCACCCAATCTTCAACTACTAAAATGAAATTACGGCTTTCAAGGTCATAATATTCATAATACGGGAATTTATTAAATGAAACCCCCAAAAAAGTTCTCCACTTTCACTTTGCTTCATGCAAAACATCCGCGCAACTCAAGCGAATTGGTTTTTGGCCAAATCAAATTCCTGGCTCAGTGCTGCATAGTATTAGTTGGATGAGTGGTTTGGCTTGTACCGAATAGGACATTGAACAAAAACTGATTAATCAAATCAAAGGCCAAGCCATACTACAGAAGCAGAAACGAGCATTGGGTTTGTCATAGCACGATCAAAACTAAAGTGAACACCAATATAACACCATAATAATTTACAAAACCAACCAATGGAGATATGTTGATCTATCTATTTTGTTTGTCGACTAAACTAACCGAATCCCTATTCGCAGCTGAAACAGCGCAAGCCATAGCACTGATATGATATGTTGAGAAAAAATATAATTTCATTAATTATATGTTGACTAAAGTTTTGAACACGTAGGTTTATCTTTAGTTCCTCTAAATTAAACCATTAAATTAAAACCATTGTTGTTCAATGAAATTTCCATACAAGCAGTGAAGAGGCAGGGGAAGACGTCAAACAAAACTGAATAGTGTGACGTAATCATCATCAATACAATGATTCTATTAAAATACTCAGTAATCCGTGATGTTTGTAGGGACAGACAACTTTCCCATGTGCCCAATCAACTATACGCGACCACTATATGTAGTTTTAGGAAAACAACAAAGCGTCGTTATTTTCTCTTTTGTCCTTCGTTAGTCTATGACGGGGAGTGGAAAAGCCTCTGGTCTAGCTTCAGCAAAAGTGAAAGTTGTTGTAGGAGAAGCTGGGCTGTGTAACGGGCAGTCATGCTCATGATAGAAGGCAGAGAAAAGTAGCCGTGCAAAACTCAGTACGGAGCACTGGGCTAGAGAAAGCCACCAGCCTATCCAACCATGAACACACTTGCTTAGCTTAAACGTAACAAAACATAAATGAAGCCTGTTTGCCTGTTATAATCACGCACGACTTTCTCCGACCTTGACCAGCTACCAGAAGCAATAACAACAGGGATCATGAAGAACTGAAGTGTGCTAACTATAGGAAGTGTAGGAGACTTTAAGTGACTCCTAATTATGAATTCCATTTAGATTATTTCATACATGTTGCGTACGAGTATCGCTCTGCAAAAAAGATAATATCATTCTCTAATATTAGAGAGACCAAGCTATTCGTCAAAAAAAATAAATAACCTTTCAATTTGCTATTAGTTCCGACATTTGTCCTATTCAAATCGTACACAATCACAAATTAAATGTCTATCTAGAAGTCATGGACCAAGGAGCTCAATAAGAGTCGATCTAGTCTTTGAAGCAAATTGAAAAGAGATATTATTTAAACAGATAATTCGGCTAAAGTTCGTGACTCAAAAGACTCTGGCTCTACATACAACTGGCAACTTTGTTGGATTGACAAATTTTGTAAAATATCTTCATCTACAACAAGATACACACAGAGTCTATACAAATGGGTAACAAGTCAAGCAGATACATAAGCAAATTCCAAACGCGGAATAGGGAGAATGACGTCATTCGCCAACCATAACCCAGCCAGCTTTCTGAATCCGATTAGTTGATATGTAACTAAGTAAGTTTTGTCTCAGTCTCCTGTTAGTTCAGTTCCCTCAACGTCCCAAAAACTAAACTTCACAGAAACTCCTCATCCTCAAGTCTGCTAAACTGAGCAAATCTCTTAACTCCATCTCTAACTAAACTATATTGTGGAGGTTGCTTTTTATACCAGGACCACTGTCCTTCCAACTACTAAACCATATTGAAACTCCAGCATAATAGTTAGTCAATATAGCCTCCACTATGTACGAGTTCAATAAAACGAGTTCGATTTTGTAGATGTTTTCGCACTTTATTGGTCGGGCTCTACTTCTGCGGTGACAAAATTGATGTCTTTTTGATTACCTACACAAATATCTACACTCTTATAGTATGAGCATTAATACAGTAATCAATAAATAGATGGGACATCGACATACCACTTGATCATAAAAGCAGTAAAATTAAAGAAAATGTATGCATACCTTTGAAGGATGGAAGAGGTACGAGGTCCGCTTCATTATTTTGATGATAACGAGAAGACCCTTGGGACTTTTTCTGTTTCTTCTTCAATGATCTTTTGGCAAAGGGGTCTATACGGTCCACAAAGGTGTTGGTTGTAGTCGCAGCCATCGTGCTACTTGGGATATCCAGGTTACGTCCCCGACTACTTTCTATTCGATTTTTCCTGTCTTGATGCTCTTCTGTCAACTCCTTCCCAACTTCATCAGCATCACCATCTTTAGTTTCGATAAAAAAATATTAATTAGATCAAGTCACTGTCTCTGTCTGTATTACTTAAATCACCAACCCATTAGCAAAACACTAAGCAAAAACAACACAAACAAAAGTAAGCCCCATAACAAGTTTCTGCGACTGTTCACTATTATCATACAATACAATTTTTGAAACAACGTTTTAATTTGTCATGAACAATGCACTTTGTCTCGTAATAGTATAACGATTTACAACGTAAACTTTTAATGTTACTAAATGCAGACACAGAAGTGAATAAAACTGTAGTATTGTCATCGACTCACATTCGGTTCTACGAAAGTAAAGTAATTAAACAATATTACTTTTTCTTATATAATTGCGAAATGCCTACTCCCAGAATAGTAATCCGAATAAAAACATATGAAGAACCATAAAAACTATTATGTCGGTTCAGAGGGAAAGGCGACAATCAGAGTAGATCACAATAAATAATTAGCAGAAATTAAAGATGATATTTTTTTGCAAATATTTTAGTTTCTCACAGAAGCATTTTTCGAAATAGTTTTAACGGGCAACAATGAACATGTTTGTATTGTATTTTACGATTAGGACCAAGTTATTCTTTTGTTTGATGCACGCAACTTTTTTTCTGCAAATATTTGTAAAAATTTAAGTTGAAAACGAGACAAAGTAACAAACGACTAAAATCCGCTTTGTTAATTTAGTTATTCCGGAATTTTGTTGACAGTGCGGAGAGAATGAAAATACGCACGGTCGTAGGAAACTGGAGCTATTGATGCACAAAATACACGACTGTCGTTATGAACAATTTTCTGTTTTACCCAGCCAGGCATCGGCATGAGATTGTTAATTTAAATTTAATACATGTTAGAAACTACAACATGTTCAAGGAACAAAGTCGCACACTACTGGCGAGAAATGTAAGTACAAACAACTCTAATTCATTCAAACGATAAGATTATGACAGTTTTCATCCTCTAACTACTAATTTCATTCACTTATAAACTTGTAAGACAAATATGACAACTGATGTCAATCAGAAGTCACTGTGATGTGACCGTATGATGTGCCATTTTAATTTTGCCATTTTAATTAAGTATTTTACTGCAGTTTTATCTACAACGGAAAGAAAGCCAACATATAATGCTCTAGGTTAAAGATTATAGCAGAATCACAATCATAAACTAAAAACATTGAGAGAAGACCTAATAACGCCATGCCTCCTCTTCCAAGCAAAAATTAACAAACAAACCATTAATTAAACCAACAAAAATTTTCACTACAGGTTTAGTGTGTAGCTGAACAGTTACAGGAAACAAACTGATTTTATTTTCATACTTGATAGCTTATCAAATTCTACAAACCTTTTCCTCCAACTACAGTAAACCCATGAATTAACCATGCTTATGAATATTAGATTATTTATAAGTACGTATGGAGTTGTAATACCTTCTTTGTGATCTACCGCTCACCTACTTTCACTGCGTGACTATTTTAAAATTTTCAATTGCTACGTCTTTCATTCAAATAAATTGAGAGAGGTGCTAAACTAAAATTAGTCTGAATTTCATTTAAGCTGGACCTAACCGTAACCCTAATTAGATTGACATGCAATCAGTCAATTCCTGTACTATTCTTGTTTTAGATAGACTTGAAATGGAATGTCAATAATTTTCCCTTTTCAGAAGGTACAAATTTTGCACTACAAAGTGTCGGGCGGTGGGTAAATACCACCTTTTCGTTTAAATCCATTTATAGGATAGTTATATATACATTCGTTAAAGGTTCAAGTTCAAGATAATCAAATAGGGCTTTCATTGTCCTTCTAATCGTACGAGGCAAGCTCGCAACGCTATGTGAAATAGTTTAATTGTAATTAATAAGCAGTCAAGAATCAATATCTGTGTCAGTAGAAAAATTTAATTTCCAGAAAGAAGCCGTTTCATATGTGAATGCAAGCTGACTCGGATACAATTAATCAGTTATGTAAAAAGAAGCACCCGCTTATACATTTAACTTAGTTCATTTAGTCTAAGACAGGATGTGATTTAGTTGTCTAACCGTTGGCTGTTAATGTGAAGTTAAAGGGTTAAGTTAGTTGGGTGTAAAATATGAGTGAAGCAATGTTCATTCACGTAGTAATACTTCTACTCTACCTACACTAAGTGAATATGAAAATAATATGGTCGGTCATAGAATTTCTAATGGTTATTTACATAAGTTTATCGCTTTATTGTAATCTCAATTCAAAATGTGTTTTTCCATCATCTCATGATCTCCATCAGATCAAAGTCATGCGGCACGGTATTACTGTCCCTGTGCACGTTAAAGACTGAATGCGAAAAACGCTAACGCAGCCAAATCAATAATCCATTCAATTCGCTGTATTCTAGAAAGAAACAAGTTGTATGAGAAGCAGTGCCAGTTCATATATGCAGATACCTCCATTACCACCTACACACCCTCGGACGCCTTGCACATTCCGGTCCGGTTGCAATTCATAAAAATGCATTTCAAATTTAAAACCTCATTTTAACATGATAGGATCATGGCAAACAATTCAGTAACAGGTACCTCCATACGGCAGCATAAGTGCGAATAATAATCGATACATTGTAAATTATAATGTCACTTAATTATCCATTACTAATTTACGAACAGCTATCATTAAGTCTCGCAATTGTGTCACATAAGAACCCTTTAATAAACGAATGCACGCACCTGTCCAAGACTCGAAAAGTGCTTGGTGGGGGCGTCGAAGTTGTTAATAAATTTTATACGCTGACACACTAATTGTAAAAGTAATAAATAATTCGTAGCAACTTAAGCGTGAAAGAACAGTTGACGTGTCGGTAATTATGATGTAATTTGAGACTACTGAGACCTTCTATTTTCTTTTCTAAGGAGTGTCAAGTTCAGGTTCAAGTGATAAGAAAAAACCAGATCGGATACAAGCAGAAAACAAAGCTAAGCTAACAGTAAAAGTAAAATAGTGAACAGCGTCATATTTAAGCCATCTCATTAAAACTTTTAAGGAATTTGAATAGGTAATAAAGTCTTGGCATTTAAAGTCTTAATCGTCTAGTATGAATTTCAGGCTGGGTACTGTTACTGTTTTGAAATGCAAGTTTACGAATGGCGTTGTAAAAGTCCTAACTTCAATTATAAATTGGAATTAATTCTAATACGCAAACTATGTGACAGAAGTGAGTAGAATTGAATTAAACGAATCAATACTACGTCGAATTTACGCATCGAAAAAATTAACGGTGGCATAAATTACCTCTTCTGCCTGGATTGTAGAAGGTTACTGTTATGAAGTAAGGATGAAGTCAGCTAGCTAACCCAGTTTGTTAAACTAATTTAAACTGCTAAATGACATTACTTAGTATATGAAAAGAGGTCCTTCCTTTTTATTTGCATTATATTTAGCTTTAGCTGTTAAAAAGATCAAACGCAGGATGAGCTTCATCAATTTTTTAAAGTTTACACTTGACATTATAGAGCAGGAATAGGAAAGTAAAATATTTCTTGTAATTAAGTATGGCATTTCAGTCTAATAAGTAATTCTGATATTGAACTAAAACTTGTCCCACGCAGCTTTTAACGAGTAAAGTGAAAGACATTTCCCCTAAAGACTACATTTATTGCACGTAGATAATCTACGGTAGATTAGCCGGTAGCTGGTCATTGGTCTGCAATAATTTAAGTGAGACTGTTTCTTTTTATCTCGCTGCATTATGTTGAAAGATGTGAATTAGACGCATATTTTGTGTCACATTGAATAATTTGCAGTGCAGACAGCGATACGAAGTTTTCTGATCAGTGAAATGACTTACAATTGATTTGAACCAGACCAATCCCGATCTGCCTGCAATCTCATCTGCACAAGTCACTCTGACCTGACAGTGACGACATGACGAGTGAAACACTTATTAAATCACATTCCGCATGTTTCCTACTGCCAATTTATTTATTGCGAAATCTACAGAAGTATCATCAGTATTTTTATTTGTTTTTTCAACAACTGCTCTCTTCACATGATTAGAAACCAATGACAGTGAAGAAATTTGGGTTAGAAGATTTGGAGAAAGCAGATTTTGCTTAACAAATGCTGCCAATTAACGGAAAGCGCAGATCATGATTCCGTCGAAGAAGGGAATGTTATATGTTATTGTAAAGCTATTAATTAATGACATAATTCAATCATAATTCAAGCGATCTGCGATCATAATTTCTACTCGCCATGCAATTACAAAGAAAGCAAGACCATCGCGATCGCCTACTACCCAATAAAGCAAAGCATACCGAAAACCGGTGCAAATTACAATCGCATAAATAATTAGGATATAAAATTAGCAAAAATAAAATAAAAGTTGACAAACCATCAATACTGCCGGACTTCATCGTAGCCAAATCAATTGTATGTAGAAATACGTGCTTATTAAAAAACCTTTGACCTTGTGTCCAAAACACACAACTCGCAAAGAAACTAACTAATAAAACTAAAAACTGTGTAAAACAAAAGTCAATTCAAACAAAGTTCATAATAAGCCAATCAAAACTTAATTGCTACAAATTAGATAGGATTAAGTTGAACAATCAATCCTTCAAATAAAAACTTGAGTTTGAAACTCTTAACTTACTAAAAGTACTCAAATCCTCTTCTCCAATTGAACCGTCTTTGTTTTAGGTTGTAAAACACTTTAACTTATTTTGCGGTCTGTGGTGTTGATGTAACAATTTCGCACATAAATTGACCAAAATCAACTTCCACAATTCTTGTAAAGGTGTGAATATTCCCACCCAACTAACTGACACTCCTACTCCACCACCCACACCCACTGCAAAATTAGGAATGTCACGTCCGCCTTCACGGGAAACTAAGCCCGAAATTCGGATGTCACTTCACTTCTTAGAAAAGGTTATCATCCCACTTTTATTATATTCACGACCAACTCTGTTCCCATCCTCTTTTCCACAAGGACTTGACCCGAGGTATGGAGTTGTTTCCGATTTTTTTGAATATTTATCCAATGATTATTACTTTGTTGGTCATCCCATCTCCTTGTCCTTTTGAATATTTTTATTAATACTTTTTTCTGGAGATTCCACACACTTTTGGGTTATAAGACTTTAAAACATGTATCATTCCCTGTAATAGAGTTAGCTATGGTTGGTTGTAGTAGGTTTGGTTCGGATTGGCAAAGAAATGAATTAAATTTCTGTTTCGTCGATGCGATCGGGTAAAAGTAGTTGGACTGTCCGCCTCCAGGTGCCGTGTCTGCTAAGACACGCCTGTGACTCGTATGAAATGAAAATCATGAAATGGAAAACAATACTTTTATTCGACCCAATTGTTAATTGTCTATGTGTATCAGGAACATATTTATAAGGAGGGTGATCACACCTGGTGATTCATGATAAGTGTAGGTTACCAGTATGATGCAGTATCACAGGTAGTTGGGTTAAGGGTATGGTGCGCAAAAGTTATAAAGCTCGTATTAAATGGCAAGAAGTTTATGTCATATTAATATTATGTCTCTTCTTTGTCCTCTTCATTAAATTGTAAAAAGATCGACTCCAGCGTGGTTTGACTGAAGGAATACTCCTCAATGGCGTAGTCTTCTTTCACTGCGGATAAAATATATGAATTAGGATGTGGTTCTATTTGCAATGCATGTTACAGGGAGAATGATTTCATTACATACTTTTTTCAAGGAGAGAAAATGTTTGTGCTATTGAAGAAATATTGGATTTTGGAATTGAGTACACGGCACGATTTTCAAATATTTCTGTAAGATTGCATCCTGGAAAATGTTTTTGGACAAAGTAAAATTTATCTGGAGGAGGAGGAGAAAGCTCAATGTTTGTGGTCGTCGGTGGTCCTGAATTGTCATTGATGAAGTCGGTATCAATTGGAGACATTTTTAATTTAATTTCCAGTATGTATCCCATTCCAAATTTTGTTTTGAGGTGTTGAGGTGATCCGATGCAAAGTAGGGATCCCTTTACCATGATTCCGATCCTTGTACATAAAGCGTCCGCTTCTTCCATTGAATGAGTCGTTAGGATGGCGCCTCTGTTATCTGTAAATATTTTTATGAGCTACCAGTGTGGGAAGTATCTTCTAAAATATATTCCATGCATGGACATACCCTTAAATGTCCCTATTATAGTATTCCAAAGGAATTTCTTTGAAAATATGTCCATCCCAGTGCTAGATACAAATTCAATTTGAAACCAGTAATAACTAGTTAACATTATTCTGAACAAAACGTAAAATTATAAGGGAATTACCTGGGTTCATCCAAGAGTACGACCCTTGGTGCTCCTAAAATACTCATGCAATAACTTAGTTTGCGTTTGGTGCCTCCACTCAAAGTGTTGGATTGCTTTTCCGCGTGTTCCTCGATTTGCAAGCCCTTCAGAAAGTGATTCACCAACCTGCAAAATAATTAATTGTATAGTGAATAGTGAGGGAGAGACACACAATTTATTTTATTTGGTTTCGTACCGCTTGCGGATATTTGGCTTAACCCCACGAACAACTGCATAGAGCTCAATATGCTCCCTCAGTGTTATGTTATCCCATAACGCATCATGTTGAGGACAATAACCAAGGTTAGCGAATGCTTCTGATAAATTTGAATTAATATCATGGTCACAAAGTCGTATCTTTCCAGAATCCGCTTCTTCTTCCGCAATGATCAATTTAATTGCTGTTGTTTTTCCAGCACCTGCAAGTAGAACGGAAGAATGAAAAAATCTGCACACTGTATCATCGTCTTTACATCAAATCGAACATTACCATTATGGCCCAAAAGACCAAACACTTCCCCTTCCTCAACCATCAGATCCATTCCACAGAGAACCCGTTTGTTTTTGTATTTAGCTTTTGATTCTTCATTTTTCTCTCGTTTAACTTGATATGACTTTTGAAGGTCCTAAGGTATGAATCGGTTGTTCATTTTGTACGTGTCCGTTTTTTGGTTTAAAATTACATACCTGTATCGCGACGACACATTTTGAACTTGAACTGTGCGAAAAATAGTCAGCCACGCGTTGACTTTCGTTTAATACATCATCGTCCCTGGTTCTTTCCAGAGGGGGCGAATCAGTGCAGTTGTACACTTTTGAGCACCCTTTGAAGATCATAGGCATTTTCTATTTTCAATAAAAACCACATCAATTTTCCAACAACTTCAATTGCAATCATTCCTTACCAAATGCTTGAAAACTCCAGTCAACTTGTTTCTGTTCTTGGAAGCATCTGCAGCTACAAGCCACAAACCGAACAGAGGAATCTGTACCAACATGGCTACTAAAATTATCACAAATTCTTTTCCAGTATAATCCTCAAAGGATAAACTATCACAGGTGTTTGCGTAAGTACATTTTAAATACTGCTTTTGGGTAAAATAAAATATGCCGAAAGGAATATAAAAAATATCAAAAAAGGAAAATATTCCGTGCATCAGCATAGAATAATTTGGTGCATAACTATCAATTACAATCATTGCAATTCCAATAATAGATCCCATCAAACTGCAAACATTAGAAAACACAGTCTGTGCAGTTTCCATTCGATCAAACACGTAAGAAAATGCTGCACTGAATAGAAAAAGTGGAAATATAAATAGGATTAACAATGAAATTAACACAGTTATGGCGTAAGGATTTGTTAACGCCGACACACTAAATGCTAAAATTACGACGATTGACATCAGCGTGATAAACAAAGACAAAACTCCATAGACCAAGAAGACAGAAGAGAAATACATTAAAAAAGAAACGCCGTTCACTCGTAAATGGTTTCTTGTTTGTTTCTGAAATAGAAGTTGATTAAATTACGTTCTAATTACATTACATTCATCACCTATGAAATAAGTTTGGTACCTCGCGATCATTCACCACTTCCATTACCAGTCCAACACAAGAAAATGTAAACGCTGGTCCGACCAGAAATGCGGCATAAAAAGTGCTTGGATCACTAATAGGATTTTTGGTAGGGAGCGGTTGGTTGATTGTGGTAATTTGGGCAGCATTGTTAGTCCCGTTGCTAAATTTAAATGAAATCATTGATATTATTAAACCATAAAATTGTGGTAAAACAATACGCATAAATGCAGAACGACATTTTATATGAAATATTTTAAAATATAAAAACAACTAACTTCAGAAAATATTGGTTAATCGCATTCAAAGCGATTCCTGGAGCATGTAAAAAAGTTCCATTTAGATTAATTTGGGCCGCATTTTCTCTAAAGTTTGTCAGCAGGCCAGCTAATGTTCCAAACCCTTTATTCAGGTGTAGCAGATCAGCAAATTTTCCAGTGTAAGGATACACGTCTATTCCGGAATTAATAAGTAGTGAACCAAAAGCAGGATCAGATGACTGGGATATGGCTAAATTCATGTCCTCCTTGGAATAGATGTATGATTCTAAGTATCAATGATCTATTTTAGTATAATTCAGTTAAAGGAACAAAGCGCATGCCTTACTCGATTCAAGGGAGAAGGCAACTTGTGCATCAGTTTGGTTAACGGCTTGATATTTGACGATGACGAATCCGATTACGACGAATACAATCGGCATAACGAGCAGGAAGAACAAAGATACCGGATTTCTGATAAGCCGTCGAATCCGCAATAAGCACATGACTTTAAATATTGATGCCGTTTTTGGTTCGAAATCTCCAACATTAGGAATTAAATTGTCCCCCTGCACATCGTTGAGACTGACGGGTAAATCAGATATTAACTGCTCATCATCTGCGCTTTGTCTGGAAGAGCCGCTCATTCGTCGATGAGGCATTACTTCTCTTTGGGGGCTTTGAGCATCAGAAATTTCCATGTCGTTAGATATTTTAATGAACACGTCAGCGAGTGTGGTCATCGAAATTCCGTAACTGTTAATATTTGTTGTCCCTTTTTCAATGATCCGTTCAAAATCCGAAAACAATTCTGGAAAATTAGACACTTCGGAGTGTGGGAGTGCGTATTTCACTTCGTTTGCAATTATTTTGCGCGACATTAGTGCCGTAGGTATCCACTTTTCAACAATGACATCGCTGTCGTTGGAATTGATTTCTTTTGTGTCGTCCATTTCAACTCTAAAAAATACAAAATAAAATACAATCGTCATTTTTCAAACAAGTTGGAGAATGTCAAATTAAATACGTCAACTGATATCCAACTCCAAATCTACTTTTCAGAAACAACGAGGATCCCATGCATATCAAGGCCCCGTTATGAATTATAGCCTATTATGAAAATTGTTTAAACAATACATTAAAATAGTAAGAAATACAACATAGAATCGTAAGGAAATTAATATGCCTTTGTATCTGCCAAGGTATCGGCTTCATCCATAAAATGTGTAGTGAGCAGAATAACCTGGAACCAAAAATGAAACAAACTGGCTATTAAGAAAGTGGTAGAACAATTTAGAATGCACAAGTCCAATTTACCCTATCATGTTTCTTCTTTTGCAACAGTCTCCACAAAATCCGTCGTGATACCGGATCGACCCCAGCGCTAGGCTCGTCAAGCAGTATTATCTACATACAGGTAACAAAGTTTTTTAAGCAAATCAAAAAAGCGAGTGAAGCTGTTAAAAATACCTTTGGTGACCCAATCAATGCAATTGCAACACTTAATTTTCTCTTTTGGCCTCCACTTAATTTTGAAGCTCGTACGTTAGATTGGTGACTCATTTCAAGCTCATTCAGCAACTCATCAATTTCTGCCTGAAGTTCCACTTTTGGAACACCCTGTGAACACTTATTGTTAGTAAAACCATTAGAAATTAGTGTTTTTTATTCGTCATACCCTAAGACCTCCATAAAACTGTAAATGTTCCGTGGCTGTCATGTCAGGAAAATGTAAATCTTGCTGCATACATACTCCTGTCATTTTCCTAAGTCTCATCATATCATGTGGTTTCCTACATGAAAGGGTTACAATAATTAAATGCCGTCGTTGGGTTAAATGAAACGGTAATTAAATACACTACACTCACGTAATATCAAGACCGAAAACAATGCAGCGTCCACTGGTGGGCATAACCAAACCCGTTATGATGTTGATCAATGTCGATTTTCCAGCCCCATTTCTAAAACAGAAGGAAATTAGGAAAGAATTAACAATGTCTTGATAATGTCTTCATTACCGTCCAATCAATGCTGTAATGGAATTTTCATAAATGTCTAAGGATATTGCTTTAACTGCTTCAGTAGATTCTTTTTTGAACCAACTATCATACGTTTTACTCAAATTTCGAATCCTAAACGACACTTTGCCAACCATGGACGGATGAACTTTTTCAACATCGTCAGAAATGTTTTCATCCAACCCATCCAATTCCTCAACTAAATGCATCTAATTGTAAGTAATCACGTTGTTAGGGTACAAAAAAGTTGCCGATATTATGTTTAAAAACTTACCCTGTCAGATTTACCTAGGCCAGACCAAAATGACGGCATTAAAAAATAGAATGGATGTTTCTTGACTCCGTATTCATCTGCAAAAAATATTATAAAAATATTAAAATAAAAATAAAAAATAAATATAAATAAAAAATATTATAAAAATAAGCTTCCGTTTAGACAATATATCTGTCTCTTGCTTCCGTTCAAGACTAGCAAGATAGTTCAATTCTTCAAAGCTTACTTGGGATTATGTTATCCAGGTAGACCGCGATGACGCCGTAAAATAAAGTGTCAAAAACAAGGAAGAGGAGCGAATACAAGACGCTTGATCCCCTCTCGGTGAAGAGGTCGCTTAAAGTAATTCCTCCCTGATATTCGTAAGCGCAAGCCTATATAAATAAATTAAAATTTGCAGTATTACAAAATAATAAACAGAAGGAAGGGGTCATGCAATTTTTGAAATAAGCATGGAAAAATTATTTTAAATACCGTGTCCAATGCTGTAGTAAAAGACACAGAACTCATTAAACGAAGTGGCATAATTAATGGACTGGATGGGTTCAATACGAATGTTTGCAGCAAAAATAGGGTTGACGTAAACTGCATAATAACAGTTCCAACAGCACCTGCCGTCTTTTTAAAAACGTCGACAGTTTGATTAAATAGGAACAAAACTTTGTATGAAGAGAGTTAATCCAAATAGAAATACCTTTGGCTTATGAAAAAAGGGAGTGAGGGCAAACCCGAACGTTATGATGGAAAACCCAAAGAACATAAATAGTAGAAATAGAATCACGGGGTTGAAATTTTTCAGGACATTCATAAAATGGAGAACAACTGTAAACATTCCTGCGAAAATGATTGCCATTCCTCCATATATAACAAACCAAGAGCACCTGCAATAATAAATGTTACAATATTTGAGACTTTGATACTATAAGTAGCTAGCATAGACAGTTCGTCTGATGGATGAAATATAAACACTAACCAATACGCAAAATCCGAAACGCCAATCATTTTCAGACCATCTTTTATTTTATTTTCCTTCTCAGTCACCACCAGGATTAGCAATGTGTTAATTAGTTGAGCCAATGGAATGATGCAGTAAAGAGGAATTACCACTCTTAAAAGTGTTGACATTCCTGTAAGTAAGGGATCAAAATATTAAGTCAGTTACAATCCTATACGACGATCCTTCATTGCACAACCTGCTGAATACTTTTCCTTTGGATAGTTTCCGATTGTCACATTTGTAGCAAGATATGCATTGTTGTTGCCATTTCTCTCCTAATGCAATTTTTAAAAAAACATTTCGTTAAATCCGCGTCACAACACAACATAAAATTATGAGGGGGTCGGGTAATAGTACCATGATTAACGAGTGGTCAACGAGATGTTGAATTGCCAAGAAGTTAGAATAGTAGTATCCATTGACAGGGCATTCAATCGGAGCTTCGAGTTCTGCACTCAGCTTATCCAAACCACGACAAGTTTCAAGTCCCACTTTCTTATTGGATGGTGATGGTGGCCCCTGTTTCGAGTCAGGACTTATCCGGATGGTGTAGGATAGTGCATCCTTTTCAGATAGCACAATTGCAGCACTAACATCCACTCCACTCCGGTAATAGACATCCATTAAATCATTGACATTAAGGTGAAATGTGAAATTCATAATTTGTTCAGCAGGACTAGTCGGGTGACTATTGTTCCAAACGGTTTTCATTAATTCTGCCATTTCATGGGTCCGAGCTGGAGAAGAGTGTACGATATGAAGTTGTTTAATTCCACGGCTTAATTCTAAACTGCTAAAAACGTGTTGTGGGGTCTCCCTTTCTTCGACAACTTCGGGATACACAATGTGATTGTCCAGCTTGACGAGCATAGACAGGATTACCAGGTAAAATACTGGGAGAAACAGTTCCTGCAGGGGTTAATGACAAATGTGAAATTGTTACATTTTTTCATAAAGCATGAGGATAAATGACATACCCCGATAAGCTTCTTTAACTCAGTCCTCCTTTTAAGCGTCCAATTCTTCTTGGCCAGGATTTTAGTTTGAGTAAAGACGCCCACAACTTTCCTCCCAAGGTCGAAGCTGACGTCGCCATATTCCTCCAGTCCTGTTCGAGAGTCTGTCATCATCATGCCTTGTATGATTCGACTAATTTGAAGAGACTAGTGGCACCATATTATATTCAACTGTAAAGGAGGAACATATACATTAAATTTATGACAGTGAACGGCGAACGGTAATCACGTAGTCAATCAATTATTGAGTGCAAACAAAGAAAATAGTACATACTCAAATTCTGTAATTAAAAATCAAACGCAATGTCCTCCTTCATTTTCATTGTTGTGTCAACAGTGACAGTCACTTGTCTGTCAGTACCTGGTTTAATTTTCTACCTACTAAAATTTTAACCAACTATAACCAATAACAAAAAAGTATTATGATAAAAAAATTACTTTATACGAAATAGTATCCTTTTAAATAACAAACCCAAGTTGCTCAAGTTGAGTACTCGACTCTTTTGCCGCAGCAACTTTGTCTCTTTTTTGGTAAACTGAATATATTATTATGACACTCCAAGTTTATGTGTTATGCTAATTTATGCTAGTTGAGAGTATCAATTTGTTTTGTGCTATGTATCTGTATTAACACACGTCACAAGCATTAATATCCCACCAGGATTGCATGATAAACCAATATTAATTTGTACTCAATTATTAAAATTGGATGGTACCTGTTGACGCACAATGAATCACGCAAAATGTTATTTTGTCCGGATTCCATTCATGTGATATACATCCTTGTCCATTACTTTTTCAATTACAACCTAATGCTGTATTACTCAATTAGTTGAGTTAGGCAACCAAGCAGCTTCATATGTTTTTTGTGTCTTTGTTACCACCGAATTAAAAGGATTCATGCGGTATGATTTTCATACTGCATGAATGCCTACTATTTTTAGTCTTTGTCATGAAACGACATCCTGTCAACCTGTATTTTCATTAAAATATCATATTATGTTGACGATTCCTACAAAAAAACTACGGATGTCGACGCCACGTCGATCAATATAGTGTCAAGGACAATGACGAAACTTTTGAGAATGTAACGTGAATTACAGTCATTTTTTTAACTTGTCGGCATTCTGAGCATGGGCATAAATGATGGGTTAGCTTTATTTATTCGGGTATACTATACACCCGAATTGTCGACCTTGAATGGACTCTGGGTGCTTGGCATTCCGTTTTTTGTGAGCAAAATAATGTGGTTTTGTCTACTTGTTGACCATGTGAAAAAGTACTAGATCTACAGTCCATTTCTTTGCATATCTAGTATTCCTGGAATATTTTGTTCCATTATTCATTTCATTTCATTTTACAATCTAAAATTGATCATTGCGTGGAATCTGTTTGTATCCTGTCCAGAAACAAAGTAAGATTTTCAGCCATAATGTTTTGACCGAGTTCGTTAAGCATCTAAAAACTTTGCATGTTTATCAGATTGATAGAAAATGGCCACTAAAACTGCCGTTGTTCTTGGAGGCAGTGGAGGAATAGGCAAAGGAATTGTACGAGCACTTGCGAATGCCCCACAGTACGAGAAAGTTACGCTGATTGGAAGGAAACCGCTTGAGTTACCTCTATCCCCATCCACCGAATTACCTGAAGAAAATTGCAACTATGCCAAGTTTGATCAGAAGATAATGGACTTCGATAACCTGGGCGAGTATGATGCAGACTTTTTCAAGGGATACGACGTTGGCTTTTATGCAATCGGAGTGAGCCAAACTCAAGTTACGGAAGAAGTTTACAGGAAAATAGAGTTGGATAATGCTATCGCGTTGGGCAAATTGCTGAAGGCTGGAGAGGTTCAAGATGTCCATTGGGTCACGGGAAGTGGTACTTCGGAAAATTCTTGGTTTCTCTTTGGAAAAGTTAAGGCCCAAGTAGAGGCAACCGTTGGGGGCATGGGGTTTCGGAGGGCATCTTTTTATCGACCGGGAGGAGTTTTAACATCCGATAAGTCGGGGCAGATGGGTCCTAAAGTGGCCAAAGTAATGAAGGCAATTGACTGCGGGAACAGGATGACAATTCATGCGGATATTTTGGGGAAAGCAATGGTCACAAATTCTCTGAAGGATGAAGTTGAAAAGGTTGTGGAAATTTTTGAAAACACTGAAATGAACAAAATGGGAAAGATGAGTGTACCGAAATAATTCATCATAACTTATCAACAATAAGTATTATCATATGCATTGCAACATTATAATATCAGAAATACGCATAATTTTTAAACCATGTAATAAACAAGAACTGTGATTTTGTTCCCAGAACCATATGGAGCCCTTTATTTAATAGAAACCGAACAAAACTAATAGAGAGAGGGAGCAATATCAAACTTGAAAAACACAATTTTTAGTCTATGACAGTGTGATAATTTAGAACCAATTTTTTCACCGTCGAAAGGTGAGTACACCGCTAAAGAATCAATCAGTAACGGTAATGCTCAGGCTTATAGGGTCCTTCGACATCAAGTCCCAAGTAAACTGCCTGTTCAGGGGTCAGTTTACTAAGTTTGGCTCCAATATGGTCCAAATGCAGGCGAGCAACTTCTTCATCGAGCTAAAAAAAAGTTGAACAAATATAAAACATCAATTTTTCTAAGAAATTTAATTATTGGTCCTGAAATTATATAAAAAATAATAACTACTCACCTTCTTGGGAAGCATAAAGACACCGACGGCATACTTATCCGTCCAAAGAGCAATTTGAGCCAACACTTGATTAGTGAAGGAATTACTCATGACGAAACTAGGATGTCCCATGGCACAACCCAAATTAACAAGACGGCCAGCAGCCAACAGAATAATATGACGTCCATTGGACAATTCGTAACGGTCTACTTGAGGTTTGATGTTCATTTTCTTGCCATTTTTATCCAGCCAAGCAGCATCAATTTCGCAGTCGAAATGACCAATATTGGCCAAAATTACTTCATCTCGCATCTTTACGAAATGCTCAGCACGAACGATATCTTTGCATCCAGTTGTGGTTACAATGATGTGAGCCTCGTGGACGACATCTTCCATTGCACTCACCTAAATTGACAAGTAGAAAACAAGACAGGCAAGGAATTAATAATTGAATCATTTCATTATTATCCGCATCTATGTATTTCATACTTGGTATCCTTCCATGGCTGCTTGAAGTGCATTGATTGGATCAATTTCAGTGATAATTACTCGAGCTCCAAATGCTCGAAGGGATTGAGCAGATCCTTTTCCAACATCACCGTACCCAGCAACAATACAAGTTTTTCCAGCAACCATAATGTCAGTTGCACGTTTCAGGCCATCAATAAGAGATTCCCGGCAACCATAAAGATTGTCGAACTTGCTTTTGGTGACAGAATCGTTAACATTAATAGCTGCAAACCACAAGTTACGTAATTATGTGCCGTGTGAGACTGATTTTCTATCAAAAAATGTAACAAACCTGGGAACTTCAACTGCCCGTTCTTCAAAAGCTTGTAGAGGTTATGCACACCCGTCGTTGTTTCCTGCCAAAATTTAAAAGCGTTTAGTTGTTGTTGAATTCATAATACTTTGACGAGAAATAATGGTATTATGGACAACCAACCTCTGAAACCCCCTTGACTCCCTCAGCATATTTAGGGTATTTGGTCAAAACGAGAGTAGTTAAATCACCACCATCATCCAAAATCATGTTAAGTGGTTGACCATCGGGCCAAACCAAAGTTTTTTCAATGCACCAATTGTACTCTTCTTCAGTTTCTCCCTTCCAGGCGAAAACAGGGACTCCGGTGACTAAAATTAATTAAAAGCCATTAAAAATTATACAACTTTATGGTCTAATTATTGAGTTTTTAATATCCGTTTCGCCGTCATTCAGATAAATATGATATGCTTCGACAATTAAACCCACCTGCGATGGCTGCAGCGGCATGGTCTTGAGTACTGAAAATGTTACAACTACTCCATTGAACGGTGGCCCCAAGCTCGGTCAATGTTTCAATCAGTACGGCAGTTTGCACCGTCTAAAAGATATACAAGTAGTAAAGAAACATGCAAACGAATCGTCTAATTAATTAATAAATAGCTTTGCGGATGTCATATTCAGATGATGAATAGTTCATCCAATGCGAATGAGTGATCGTTACGGTACCTTCAAATATCTTTAAATTTATTTGCATACTTACCATGTGCAGACAACCCGCAATGCGAGCTAAAAAAAATTAACAGTTATTTATTACGCATAACACAAAATACGGTAGTGTTTTTGGCATCACTGTCTACTGTCTATTAATACTTACCACCCTTCAAGGGCTTGGTGGGTCCGTACTTCTTGCGAATGGACATCAAACCGGGCATTT
>JAAXNX010000274.1:0-35366 GCA_036491905.1 Folsomia manolachei
AAATACCTTCCCGTGATCCTGATGAACTCAGGAACAACCTCCGATACTTTTTTTTCCAAAACAAAAATACACTTGCCCAACCCGGACCACTAAATTATATACCTAGTCAGTGTTTGTTTAATGGAGTTGCCTAATTTCCCTTACAAACAAATAGTGTGTGGATTAGGCTACTGAATTTAAATGAGGGAGTTTAAATAGTTTCAAGTAACAAAAAAAGTGATGGAAGTTGAAAAAAGACGGGGTGAACGTAGGGGTGGCGGATTAAGAGCATCTGCATCCTCTGTGGGTGCGGGGGGAGTTGGACCAGAGCGGAAACGAACCGCTGTACTTTGTCGCTCAGTGAGCAGCACCCACGTAAATTGGAATAGACTAATTTTTGTTCGTCTTGCAGTTTTCGGGGCGAAGAATTTAGTCAAGAAGGATTTCTTCCGTAAGTCCAGTCACATGAATTGATACTTTGTAATGATTGTGAAAGAACTTTGTTGTAATTTTATAATTGTATTGTCCGAACAGGTCTGCCTGATCCGTACGCTAAAATCAGTGTGGACGGGACAAATCAAAGCTTTTCGACTGAACCTAGTAAAGGTACACTCCATCCCACTTGGAATCAGTACTTTGATCTGTACTTGACTAGAACGGACTCGATTACGATCTCTATTTGGAACCATAAAAAGTTGCATAAAGAACAACATTCGGGCTTTCTAGGCGAGTTGTAGTTTTCGTACTTGCGTAAATAAATATTATTGTAATAATTTAATCTTTTCAATTTCTAGGTTGTGTCCACATAGTTGGGAAAGCTGTTCAGAGGCTTCGAGATGCTGGACGTAAGTTTTGCACAACTTTTGATACATTTCATTTGTCTCCATTTCCATTATTGTAATCGGTTTTTTGAATGTTTTCAGCTCAATTGATGAGTTTATGCAAAGCCAGTCCTTCCGATCCGGAAGCAGTTCGGGGTCAAATTGCTGTTTCACTAATGTCCAGGGATGCTCATACAACAGGAGGAGGAAGTGACAGACTCCCACCCACGGCAGTGGTGGATCGTATGGGGAATGTTTCCTGTTTCGGTGTATTGGATAATCCTCGAACTAATTCTAATCCCTTAGTAGCATCAACATCACCCTCACCAATTTCGCCAACTCGTCGTGGAGATGTGCACCTGGCAGGCTTAACATCAAGCAGTCCAAATTCTCGTCCAGAATCTTTAGTTGTGACTCAACAAGGATCGGCATCCCCTTGTGGTCCTGGTCCTCCAATTTTAGCTCACCCACCTCAACCTCCCACAAGCAGTGGAAACTCTCCTCCTTCCTCTTCTTCAAACCAACCAATGCAACTGCCAGTAATGGGTTTACCTACAACAAGCTCATCAAATAATCACAGATCCAGTTCCAATAGTAATAATAACAATGGTGTTAGTGGTCTAAGTATCAGTGGTTTAAGTGGAAATGCGGGTGGGGTAGTTTCACGTCGAAAACAACGACGCAGTGCTCCCAACGCTCCAGCCATACCTCCAAGTGTTGAGCTTCCGGAAGGATTCGAAACTCGGATTACAGAACAAGGACAAGTATATTTTTATCAAGTGAGTACCGGTACGAGCAGCTGGTATCATCCGGTAAGTTAAATAATTTATTACAAAAAATCCTCAAATGTTTGGATATATTATGAAATAATAGTCTTCATGTCAGTATTTAGAAATATGCCATCAATTCTACTCTGTATCCAAATTTCATCTGCATGAATTGGTTGACCCTGGTCCAGGTTGTGGCGTTGAATGAAGTTGGGTTGAGAGCCAAGCTAGTTGAGACATATCATATGGAGTAGTGGCAGCAAACTGGGGGTCGAAAGGATTTCGGAATCCGAGCAAGTAGGCCAAGAAATTGCAGAGAATTAACTCTTGTTCCATCTGGATGAGCTCCGTCTTGAGGATAACTGCAACCGGGATTTTGGTCATAGGGTGCTGGATATTGTTGTCCCTCCTGTACTTGACAACAGTGTCATCGGCGTGTCCTTGTGGACGACTTGGGTTGACGGATTTTGTTTGGCCGACATAATTGACCTGCGGATCACAGCAGCTGTAGAGGACACCGTGAGTGGGGCTGACCAGATTCCGCATCTGAAGTCCAGGCTGAGCAGGGGTTCCAAAAGGGAATAGAGGCAAGGGTCCAGTACCGATTGGGATTGCTTGGATCCTCATCCCGAGACGTTCCAATTCTTCTTCCAACTCTTGTTCCAATCCATTGGCCAAGGACACGGATTTTGAGTTGTTCTTGAGGGTGGGGTCCATGAGGCATCGGAACATGGTGGCTGTCTGGAGCACAGCCAAGCATTTATTGGCATCCTCCTCCGTGTCAAACAGTTCTCGACGAGTTTCTTGTCCTGCTGGTTTGTTTCGATGAAAGGCAGTCAAATTCAAGTGCTCCATTTGATGTCCACCGGCATAATTGTATTTAACGAAGATATGGCCTATTGATGTCTCCTGGCCGACTTGATCCAATTCCTGGTACTCCAAGACGGCATATCCAATGTTGGGACCTTTGTGGGCTAGGCATAAGGGCTGGATCTCTTCCGTTCTTGTGCCATCAACCGAGAAGCAATCTAGGAAATAGATAATATTATCAATTTCGCATGGATGAAATTTAAATTATGAATATTACCTGCGAAAGTGCATATTGGAGGATATTTGTATAGAGCTGTGATTACGGACAGTTGGTCCGAATTCCGCGGATATGCCTGTTGAAATCCTGCATCACACGCCTCCTTCCAAATGAATCTCCGTTGGGTGGTTCCGATCTGGATCCCGACTTCTCCGGCTTGTTGGATGGTCTCAATGGCCAAAATCTTCTCCTGGGGAGTTAAAGGTGTCCGGTCCGGGTTGTTGGGCCTGGCTAAGGAATAAAAAGATTCCTTGGTTGGATAGTCTCGTTGACCTGATCCTCCTCTTCCTCCTTTCACTTGGACTTTTACGTACGGTGGGGGTGGTCCCCGAATCATAATATTTGAAACAGTGTTCATTTTTAATTTGTGCAAAATTTGACCTTTCACGGATAAAGTAAATAAGGCTGGAGTGGAAATAATTGTGTCTGCGTGTTTGTATGTGTCTGTTTGTTTGTCTCTAGATTTAAGTGCCAATACTGAAATCCAAATTAATTCATTTATTTGACGTTTTAGGGGATTGAGAAGGAGGTTAAAAAACAAGCGGAGGCTCCAAAGATTCCAAAACCTGTGGATAAAGGTGTTCGGACTGACATTGATGAGTTAGATGACGAAGAAAGTTTTTACAAGTTTATGGCAGAAAATCCAAATTTTGGAAAGGTAATTTGACAATGAAATTCATGAAGCATGATTCTTTTTTTTTTAATTTTACTTTCATTTGATTGACCAGGATATTGACTCTGATAACGACCTGGAGTACGACGAAGATGGCAACCCTCTTGCTCCTAAGCGATCCAAATTTATTGATCCTCTTCCCCCAATTGACCACTCCACAATAGAATATACGCCGTTCGAAAAGAATTTTTATGAAGAGCACGCTGATATTGCATTATTATCGGTTGTTGATGTAGAAAATTTGAGAAAAGCGTTAGGAATTAAAGCGAGTGGGGCCACGGTTCCCAAACCAGTTAGTTCCTTTGGCCACCTGGGATTGCCGGAATCGTTAATAGTAAGGTTTTAAACTTTTTGTAATCGAGCATTGAATCCAGAGCACACCACATTAGAAGAAAAAAATGTCCCAAAAAATCCAACATGTGAACAAATTAATTTTTTTTCATGTATCCTCAAGAGGGCCATTCGAAAGTCGGAATTTACTTCACCCACTCCCATTCAAGGTATAATGAGGCTGTAATTGCGAAACATTCGTCTGATTAGTTCGAACAGTTCGAAGTGAAGTAAAGCTGCTGACCTTTTTTTATTTTGTTTGATTTAAGCACAAGGGATACCAATTGCAATGTCTGGCCGCGACATTATAGGGATTGCCAAAACTGGATCAGGAAAGACAGCAGCTTTTTTGTGGCCCATGCTTATTCATATAGCTGATCAGCGCCTCCTTAAACCTGGTGATGGTCCTATAGGCCTAATACTGTGCCCCACTCGTGAACTCGCGATACAGATATACTCAGAAGCAAAAAAGTTTGGAAGAGTGTTCAATTTTTCTGTGTGTTGTTGTTACGGGGGTAAAAGTTCACTCTGAATTAGTAATAAACCTCTTTATAGAATAATTGACTCTTAAAATGAATATTTATTGCAGGGGGTTCAAAATGGGAGCAGTCACAAGCTTTAGAGGCTGGTGCCGAAATAGGTAAAAAAAAGATCTTATATCTCAATTAAGAAAATTAAATTTTCTTTATTTTTCTATTAATGGACTTTTAAGAAAAAGCAGAACTTGATTGTAATTTAGTTGATATTGATAATGAATTGATTTATTTTTATAGTTGTTGGGACGCCTGGCAGGATGATTGACTTAATCAAAATCAAGGCAACTAACCTGTCGCGAGTTACATATTTAGTTCTAGATGAATGCGACAGAATGTTTGACATGGGTAAGGTTAAGATTAGTTCACGTGGTTTGGAGTTGGTTATGTAAACTATTTATCTCTTTCTACGGACAAGTTGTTTAATTTTAATATAATCTGCTTAAATACCTAGGCTTCTCACCTCAAGTTCACTCAATTTGTGCTCACGTTAGGTAAGTTATTATCTTGCTTCTCACAAGTACAATAAAAGTCGAACTTTGTTTAATAATTGTCTTAATTTAAATATTGCAGGCCGGATAGACAGACACTACTTTTCAGGTTAGACTAGTCCAATGTAATTATTAAAATATTTTCATGCAATTAAATCAAACTGTCGTTTACTGCTTTAGTGCTACTTTCCGACAGAAGGTTGAGAAACTTGCTAGATACGCGTTGAATGATCCTATCCGTGTCGTACAGGTATGTATTGATAATGCTTCTGCTTTAACTTCTTCAGCATTAATTAATAAATATATTAATATATAAATGCTTTTTGTTTGCTTTTCACAGGGAGAAATTGGCGAAGCCAGTGAAGATGTCGAACAGAAAGTATTGGTAATGTCAGTTGCTGGAGCAAAGTGGATTTGGCTGCTCCAACAATTGGTGCAATTCACGGCGACGGGCTCTGTATTAATATTCGTTACTCGAAAAGACAATGCAGAAGAACTTCATAATAATCTAAGGCTTAGAGAAATAGATGCATTTTTACTACATGGTGATATGGATCAAATTGATCGAAACAAAGTAATCGGCGCCTTTAGGAAGAAAGAAGTTGATATTCTTGTAGCAACCGATGTCGCTGGTAATTTATGCAGTACAAATAATGCACTATGCATAATGTGATTATCAAATTAAGTAGTGAAACGAACAGTATAAAATGTTGAAAATTTTTGCAGCACGAGGTCTTGATATTCCTCATATACGAACCGTTGTAAACTTCGACATAGCGAGGGACATTGACACGCATACACATCGAATTGGGCGTACTGGACGAGCAGGAGAGAAAGGAACCGCCTACACGTTAGTTACTGATAAGGACTTTGAGTTTGCAGGACACTTAGTTCGGAATTTGGAAGGTGCGGCCCAACCGGTGCCACAAGAACTCCTGGACCTTGCAATGAAGGTAATATTGAAAATTTTCATAATTCATTATATTTCATGATTTTCAAGAATACATAATCTAGTAAATTGTACGTTCACTTATAAGTACGTAGTTTAACGCGTCTCTATTTATGTATGGATTTAGAGTTCCTGGTTCAGAAAATCACGATTTAAACATGGTAAAGGAAAAAATGCAGCACTTGTCGGAGCTTGCAGAGGTCTAGGGTTTTCAGATGACGGATCTTCAATGGCTTCATCATCCGGCATTCCTACAATGTCATCATACAAACCTAATGCCAGTAGTTCGTCGGCATCCTCCTTAGGAGCTGGTCCTGCATCCAACAGATTGGATGCCATGAAGCAAGCCTTCAAACAGCAATACATGTCAAATGTATTTCAATTTTTTGAGTTCAACTAAACTATCTACTAATAAATTACTTATTATAAATACGGATTCAAGTGGATTTTATTTGAATGGTTTTTACTTTGTAGTTTAAGGCGTCCGAAGAAACTGTGGAAAGACCCGTTCTTCCAACCGTAATTCCACCTCTGACACCTCAGCCGGAATCTAAAAAGCGGAAATCTCGGTGGAACTGAAAACATTTTTAATAATTATTTTTAATTTTTAAGTTAACATTTATGTGCTTGGTATTGTGTACTATTATATGTGTATTAATAAAAAATGTATACAAAGTATTACAATTATTTGAACTGAGGTTTTTTAAACTAAGTACGTTTATTCATCTAGTTTTGTATTATCTTGACAATTATTAACAAATTACAGATAGGACAAAGACGTTACATTCATAAATAGTGAAAGTTGTGAATTCGTAGGGCAGTCTCAAAATTTGCCAGATCACCCATAACCGTCAATTTGATTTTACCACAATATATACAACAGAGAGAAAGTTATAAAATAAGGCGTTCGAATCAATCCATTTCAAGTATGAATTTGAAGAGTGCACTGTCAACTTTAGATCAGGAAATTGATTCAAATTATTTAAAATCCTTCGTTACAACTGTATTATATAAGTGGAGTAAACTTGTAGGCAGAAGAAAAACACCACCACACCAATAGAAAATCATACTCAACAGCTAACAGCTTCAGCTAATTATAACCAAAAAAGTGAAAATTGTTAGGGACTATTGTCCTCTTCGTCATCGTCGTCCCCTTCAGCATCTGCTATTAATGAATAATATTAAATAAAAACAAGGTTAAAAAACTTTTAAATCAGTTAAAAAATACCTTTATCCTCAGCCTCGAGCTCAGGGTCTTGCTCTTTCTCTACTTTCTCCTTTTCATTCTCCTCTTGATTTTTTGCCTCAAGCTTCCTGCGAGTATCAGCAAACACGGATTGTAGAACTATAGAATCTTCATAAATCAGGCTCGCATCTTCATTGTAGAACTGCGCATTCTTGCATAACTGCATAAAATCCTTTTCAATATCATCCAATTCGGCATACTGAAAAATAAAATAACGACGAGTTTAAAATTCAAATTCTCGATTCCTTAAATACTGCTGTATAAAGTAAAAAAAAGCTTACAATTCCATTGTCAATCTTAGTTAAGATCTTTTTTATATCAATAGGCTTTTTAATTATTTCATAGTAGTCTGGATATTCGCGTCTGGATGGGAGCTTCATAAAAGGATCACTAAGCACACGGCCTTCACTGAAATTGTGAAACAAAATATAAGAATTGGTCCATCGAAATTACAGTAGTTCAAGATCAAACATATCAACAATTTACGTACTCATCTGCATGATCCACAACAATGTTCATGATTCTTTTCATTAGTTTCTTGAGTTTTGGAGAAACGACGGATTTAGAACTACTTCCACTATCCCTGTCCGGGTTCATCTTTGGTCTCCCTCTTTTCCGAGGTGGTTCTTCATCGCTATCCTCTTCAACATAGCCTCGTTTCTTATATTTTCCTCTCTTCCTTCGTCCACCACGCCCATTTCCGCCGCCACCATTTCCATTTCCGGTTACGCTTCCATTGCCAACGCTTTCAGCATCGTCTTCCATTTCTTCTTCAAGGGACGCACCAATAACTTTCAACCAGTCCTTTTCATTTAAGGAATCCGAGTAATCGACTTCCTTGCGTCGCCGTTTTTTAAGAGAAATGTCTTCTTCTTCATCGTCCCACATGTTCTAATTATTTAAAAAATTATGCTCTAGTGCCTTTTCCATAAATTTTTAGCTTGATAAATACGTACGTCATCATCTTCACGTAATAACCAATCGGGCAACTCAGATTCCTCCATTAACCTCGACTTGCGCGATTCTTCCCTTTTGAGGTCTTCTTTCTCTCTTTCCGCATCCATTTTATTAAATAGTTCAAGCTCTTCAGGAGCTAAAAATGACAAAATTGACATTTTTTAAAACTAGATTGTGTTCAATGCTGCTGAATAAGGGGATTAGAATCAGGCGACAGTATCTCCAAAATGTATTATATGCGGATTTAAGTTATTGTTTGACTATTACTGTCATTCAATAAATAATAATGTTACTTTTAGGGGCATATTTTTTCATTTCCGGTAAAAAACGATAAAACCAACCTCTTGTAATCATGTAATTTATCGTCTCATTATCTGGGACATTTTCTTCCTCATCATCGCAATCATCGTTGTGGAGAATGCTTTGTAAAAACTGTTTTCTTTCTGTCCCTGTGGATTTTTGGTCGAACATTCCTGCCTGTATAACCTTCTCGTCCATATTCAATTTATAACGAGCAGCAGCTAAAATTCTTTCTTCCACGGAATTAACGGTCATAAGACGCAATACTCTGACTTCATTTCTTTGACCAATGCGGTGAGCACGATCTTGTGCTTGCAAATCCTGTAAATAATTGTATGATTTAGTTAAGGATTTTTTTTGAAAAGCGTGTAATAAATAGCTTACTTGATGGGGATTCCAATCAGAGTCAAATATAATGACGGTGTCTGCAGTTTGTAAGTTCAAACCCAAGCCTCCAGCACGAGTACCTGGTAAATAAAAGAAAGACCTCATAAACAGATTCAGCCCCATGTGTGTTCTCACCACCGTGTATACTCGAGGTTACTGCAAAATAGCTTTTAAAACTATTTTAAATCAGAAATTTTAGTGGTTTAAACTCCATAGAGTGTACACGGAGATAATAGATTAGAATTTATGTATAGAGGTCAGTACTTAGGATAAAGATAAAAATGTCTGAATTTGGAGCATTGAATTTTTTCAGCAAATCCCCTCGATCGTCAGATTTGGTTCCTCCATCCAATCGTAAATATTTCCAATCACGGAATTTGAAATAATCCTAAATAAATGTAAAGTAAAAGAACGGTTTAGCAACTGCAGAATACAAATACAGATTAATCACGGCCAACCCAAAACACCTAGTTATATCTATACCTCCATAATACTCATCAACTGTGTCATTTGACAAAACAAAAGGACACGATGCCCACTGTCATGTAGTTTTGGTAAGAGTCGATCGAGTAATTCAAATTTCCCAGATGCTCGAAATAGTTCCTCTCTAAAGAATAATTATCCAGGATGAAAAATTAATAGAAAAACAATCCGATATAGTAAATTACTTAAACACTCACGCATAAGTTGGCTGATCAATGTAAAAGTCCTCGATGTGGCTAAACATGAAGGGGTGATTGCACAACTTTCTTAGCTGAACAATTGTATTCATCAAAGCCTTGGCACTTCCTTTTCCGTTCTTTCCCTTTTCAGATCCATCCGTTAACATAACGCCCTTGCTTTGCATGTGCCTGTTAGCATCAAACCACAGAAAATGTATGCCGTGAGCAAAATTATTACTTCCGTTTCAATTTTAATTAATTAAAAAAACTAATTAATTATGTATATTCACGTACCGATAAAGAGCGCGCTGTAGGGCAGACATTTCACATTTGATAATATACTCGATCTTGCTTGGAAGCTGGGATTCCACTTCCTTTTTGAGTCGCCGAAGCAAAAATGGTCGGAGGACTTTATGGAGTCGCCGGATAATCAGAATTGTCTCTTCTTCATTCAGTTCAACTTTCTCTCCTGTGGTTGCGAATGGGGCATTAAACCACTGAAAATTACAAAGTACTTTTTAGCAGATCCGCCAGAATGCCGGAGAAATTCACTTTTTTCATTACCTGCTCAAAAGTAGATGAAGATTTGAATATTGATGGGAGCAAGAAATTCAACAGTGCCCATAATTCTGGGAGTTTATTTTGCAGCGGCGTCCCAGTTAGAAGGAGGCGATGAGAAGCGATATAGTAGGTATTTAAGATTTGCGTAAGCTTGCAATGATGGTTCTAAAAACCCAAATCCAAATCAATGTACGATTTGTCCACATGTTGCAACTTTAATGCTTTTTTATTTAACCTTACCTTCATACGATGTCCCTCATCGATAATCATGTACTTCCAACGAATCTAAAAGAAAATATAGTTTTGCGTGTACACAGAATTAATATTAACGTCGGCTGAAATGAGCATCATACTTTTGATAAAATGGCCTTATCCTTGATAATATATTCATATGTCGTTAATAAAACATTAAATCGAGTCGCTTTCATTTGCGCTTGTATTTGTCGCCTGAGTAAAGGGGATCCTTTGTACGCAACGATTGACACAGTCGGTGCCCATTTCTGGTATAGAAAATCAAAATTACAATGAGTCAAAATTCAAACTGTGGATAGCAATATTTCTCATTATTATTACCTCGAATTCCAGCTGCCAATTAGATAAAGTCCTGCACAAAATTATGTAAATGTAATTTCGTTATACATTTTCAAACATACTAAAAGTTAATTTAAATAATTCATAAATCAATCTCACGAAAGAGGAACTATAATTAAAAATGGTCCCAAATTCTTCTTGCGTTCCATTAAATATGTGCACAATCCAATTGTCTGGATGGTTTTACCCAAGCCCTGTAATCACACAAAATTCGTAAAGTCGAAATTGATTACAAATAAATAATACTCTATCAAAAATGCTAATTCATTACACATTTACCATTTCGTCAGCCAAAATGCCATTCAGATTATTGTTGTATAGCGACACCAGCCATTCTAACCCCTGTGGTATTATTAACAATTAACAACTTCAACTTTGTAACCCTTTTTTATAAATGTCGATAGGTAAGAGCACTATAGTAAACATTCCTAACCTTAATCTGGTATTCCTTCAAATTTCCATTTACCAACATGTTTGCTTGTTCTGTAACTGGCTCATTAATTGTATGGGCAATTCTGCGAAAATAAATCAGTAAAATAAAATTATACTAATACTCGCGGCTTTTAGTATTAATATTGAATAGCTTACGTATAGTAATTCTGTTCTCCCTGTGCCTTGTTATACTCATCGTCTTCCACTTTCGATTTAGCCTGTTGAATAACTGCCTTCGCCACTTCTTCTCCCATGGACTCTGAATCTCTTTCAGGGAGGATTACAACGGGTGGCTTAATCACAGCTGTAAAAAAAATGTTATCATTGTCAGTATTACGCTTGGGAAACCAATGAAAAAAGAAATAAACCAATTTGTTAACTACCAGGAATAGCGGCGACAGCGACGGCGGCCGTAGAAGGACCAGCTTCGTCTTCCGATTCACCTTCACCGGACTCGTCTCCAGATTCTTCATGAATTTCCCACCCAGGGTGAACTTGTAACCAATTCTGAAGCTCTGAGGTGTAGGGAGCTTCTTCGCCTGACAATATTTTCCCACTTCTTCTGTCCACAACGCTGACGCGTTTCTCTGCAGTTGGAACCTGAGAATTCTCGCCCTCAGTACCTTCAACTGGCTCTGCTACCGGTTTCTTCTACAACAATCCGAAACACACCAACCAAACCATTATAATTACGTTCAAAGCAGCCAAGAAAGTTAGGATGATAAAGAATAGTGTTGAACCTTCTTTTTTCGTTGCTCCCTCATCTTCCTACGTTGCTCAGCTTTGTGTTGCTTAACCATTTCCGTAAGGTTAGCAATATACTCATCGGTTTGACTGAGAAGGAAAGCCAAACGTTTGTCCTTCTTTTGATCAATCAGCTTCCTATAACCACCTCCTCGTCCTCAGCCATAAGGCGACGCATACGTTCCTTTTCAATACGCTCTTGCTCTTTCTTTTGTTCACGTTCAGCATTTGCATGGTACAGCATGACGGTTTTGTTGAGTCGCTGAATTTTTGCAATGTTATTTTTGTGGTATTCTTTCATGTCTTTACCATGTTGAATTACGGCAGCAAGGAATACCTAAGAATAAGAAATATTTGATTACGTCGAGAAGAAAATTTTAATGATAATAGTAATAAGTATTTACTTGGTGTTCTTTCTTTTTCGATCTTTCAATTTCAATTCTTTGCAGTTTTTCCAGCTTTTCAGTAATTCTAGCCTCTCGCAATCCTTGTCGTTTTACACGTTTGTAAGCATTAATTTGGAACGATGTTTCTAATGATGCATCCCTTCTCATGTTGCCAACAATCTGTATAAATGCATTTAATAAAAATTATAATATTCACTGAGAAAGGTAAATTATAAGTAGTAAAAATCCTGAGACCCCACCTCTTGCCGTAGTTGTCGTTGAAAATTGAATAACCGTAAAGCTCGCAGCTCAATCTGAGCTTTGATTTGAAGATCATCCGGAATAGTGCATGATTTTTCACTCAGCTCTTGTAGACGGTTGACTATCCGATTTGCCAACTTGTTTTCTCTCTCATTGAGAATTGTCACAGGATCAATTCCTTCGGGTTTTGCAATCGTTGTGACTTTAGCCTGTTTTTGATTCGGAGGCTGATTCTGAGGTTGAGATTGTTGTTGTTGCTGTGCATGAGGAGGTCCAGCTGCAGCTATCTGTGATTGGGGTCCAGGAGGTAACGGTGTTTGCTGAAATTATGTAATAAAAATGTTGTTAAAAACCTTCTGCACTGAATCAGTGTCGAGTGTCGATTGGAACAACCCAACTTACAACTGCTGGCGGCACAGGAACCTCTCGGGGGGACGGCATTGTTGGCCCATTCATTGGAGGCGGCATTGATGATGGCAACGCCTGTGCAGCTAGTTGAGGAGGATGTGGAGGTCTCACTGGCTGAGAAATTCCAGGTCGCGTGACTGGAGGCGTTTGAGGGGATAGAGAAGGACCTTGTGCAGGGACTTCTGGTCTACGACCTAAAACAGCAGCAGCAAGCCCAGGAGCTAACGGCTGTGTTCTTGCCAGACAACGGTATGCCATTATTTGAGCCTTGAGCTGCTGAATTTGTGGATTATTAAATATTTGAGGTTTTCCTTCAGACGACGGAACCATCCCAGGTGGATAACCTGGCTGCATAAAACAATACAATTATCAATATAAAATTTAATTTAAAACACAGTGATAATATAATTAATAGTATTAATACATTGCATACCCCACGTTGCTGAGCATTTGGGTCTCCAGACACACCACCCATTTGGGGTTGATGAGGATTTCCTCCAGGTCCTCCCATTGGTGGTCCTCCTTGACTGGGTGGAATCGGTTGCTGCATAGGTGGACCACCATGTCCTTGTGGTTGACCCATTTGCTGCTGAGGGTAATGATGACCTGTTCCAGGCTGACCATGTTGACCAGGAGGCCCCCCACCACCATACGCATTCATATGTGGAGGAGGAGGATAATGTTGCTGAGGGGGTGGATGAGGCCCCTGTTGTTGAGATGGATGATGCATTCCTCCATGACCTGGTTGTGGTGGTCCCATTGGAGATGCTGTAGGTGGTTGTTGATTCATAACTAAGTTCTAATTCTAACTCCTGTCTTGACGCTTTATAACCTGTAATAATACAAACGAAACTGTAAATAGATATCCACACCATTTTCAAGCAGTATTCTTACATCAACTACTGTCCAACAAGTAACAAGTCAGGCGGACTGCAGCAACACTGATTAGTCCGAAATGGTCAACTCCCATCAAATTTACGGATTTAAAGAACAAAAATAACTTCTCGTCTTCCCTTAATTAAGTGTAGCTCCACCCGAACTCCTCACGGAGCTCTCTTCTACTATGTTCTATCCGCACCCACTAATTGATGGAATAAGGACCAGTCCACCCACCCACAGGGAGATGGATAATTATTATTTTATTATCAAATTGATTAAGAAATTTAGCTGAGTTGGATAAATCCGTCTTCCTTCACAACAAGAGGAAAGGAGGAGCGAAGCCGGAGGCAGCGTTTCCGACACACCACCATGTTCTGGGGCATTGGGAAACCAACTAACATTATTCTCACGGTGACTCGGAAAGAATTGGACACATTTCTCATCATAATTTGCATTCCTTCGTAATTAAGTGGTCACTTTCTTCTAATTTTATAATGACATTTATTTCGCCAATTAGAACTGAGTAAGATGTAAAGACAATCCGTAACATTAATGCTTCAAATGTTTAATTTTTAGCTTTTGTTTGCTTATGGAAGACACCACGGAGAGGGATTGTCTAATATTCGACATAATTCTGTGGAAAAGAAATGTTTCCCGTGTATGGGTCAGGAAGATAGCTGAAGGGTTGCATGGCCCCACCTCCGCGGTGCTGGTGGCGTTTGGTGGGGGTCATGCTTCTGACTTGGCTTCTTCTTGGGGGTGGCGGTGGCTTTGATTGAGATGGAATTGGCGTGGTCCGGTAAGATCTGACAGCCTTAATTGGGGAGAGAAATTGTAAATGTGTGCCTTGTAATGGTAGATTGGGAGATAGTAATAGTGATAAAAAATACCATTTGATTAGCGTCATAATAGTAGGATCCAAATCTATCCAAATCTCGCTGTTGAGGGGGCATTAAATTTTCTTGTGGAAGATAGGAAGTTATTCCTTCAGTGGTCAGCATGTTACCTTCTGTTCTTGGCTTGTTAATGAACATTAGAGGAGGAATGGACACCCTTTAATTTGAGGTAGAAATTCTACTTTAGCTGGTGAGACTCAAATAATTAAAATGAGAATCTTATACCGTTCTTTTGGAGTTAGATCCCAGTGCATCATCACATTCAAGCATTCAGCGTCAGTAAGGACATTTTTCGTAGCCACGTGCAAAGTAAACTCTTTTCTTTCCATGAGTGGAAATCTGAAATATATTTTTACATCGGAGTGATACTAAGTTGAAGAATGCGAAAAGACTTGACTTATTAAAATGTCGTTGAAAACGTGTTTCTACCTTATTAAGGGGATGACATTTTTAAGAACGAATCTATAATTTTGAGAAGAGTTGTCCAATTTTTGTCTCTTACACTCTTCGATTGCCCAATGAACAGCAGCATTAAATAACTCCATTTCAGAAACGGAGAGTTCGTCGCTGGAAAATATTTGACATAATTCTTCCTCACTTAGCTGGAGAAAGTCTTCTTCGTGAATGACGTAGCGAATGTTCCTGTATAATTTTTTTTAAATATAACAACAAAGTCTTCACAGAAATCTCTAGTTCGATAGAAATACTGCATTGAATGACATTAATAATTATTACTTTCTCAAGAAGTATCTTGCTTGATAGGAGATTGAACTTTCTCCCAGTGCCTCCGCACTCAAACAATACACTGACCACATTCTTCGTGCTAATGTTGCCCTTAATGTACTCCGCTGAGAGAGCTAAGCATAAGATAATTATTACGTCATTTTGATTTTCATTGAAAAGGGTCATAACCTGCTAGACGAGGTATTTCGTATTTTTTGGATAGATATAGAACGGCTGTGGCATCCTTTACATGCACATCAAACTCGTCTGTGTACAAGAACTGCAAAATATGATACTATTATCACTATGGGTCTTGATTATTTAATCATTAAAACAATTATTCCGTCAAACCTTTAGAAATGAGAAGAAAGCTTCAGGTTCCACGTCCGCAATGGTGACATTTACCGTTTGGTGTGACCCATTCAATAATGTTTCGAAAACTGGGGAGTTGAGGAATAAAATGAAGCGATGGGCTGCGATTTCTTTCTTTTGAGCTTGTCCAACAATGAACCTATGATGCATTGAGAAAACATGTGTGTACAACTGTTAAAAATAGTTTCAAATGCTGTTTCTTACCGAATGTCGGAAAAGCATCCCGTTAACAAAGAATTGTACAACTTGTCTTTAATGGAGGAAGAAGTGGAACGCCAATCTGGAGAAGTTTGCTGAACTTCAACCTCAGTAGTACCTTGAAGGCCTGACATGACTTCCCTTTGTGAAGTCATACGACTCATGATAATGAATTAGAATGTGTTTTCAGAAGAACAAATAGTTGATAACCTCTACCAATCCGTGCCAAAAATGCAAAATATAAATGGAATAAAATGCGAGAAAAATGGCAGGCGTTAAAAAGTGGGTGTTTTTATCGCTTTAGCATTTGGATTAGTCGAATGCAACTTGATACTTGAGTTGAGGTTTGCAATTTGATAGGCAAATGAGTGCATCAATTTTAGTTATCGTAATTTGAAACTTTGTGTTTTTTTTCATTCCTTCACATTCGCACAATTCATCCCAAACCTGCATTTTCATTGGTGCAAATTATGAGTAAAATGTAAACGAAATATCCACAAGGGTATGGCAGAACAAATAAAAAGATATATCCCCAAATAACAACTAAGTAAATGCCGTACTTGATTTAATATTTTGACCCTTTATAATGTAAAATTTAAACAAATAACGAGTTCATGGTCAAATCAAGGAGAATGCAGCACAAAACGCCTCTTTCATGAATCTCAAATGACCTTTTATTAGAAAAAGTTCACAAAATAATACTATTTGTCCACGTAGTGCAATGCCGTCCTTTGTACATAATAAGAAGATAACTTACTTTCCACGGTCAAACGCCCACAAATTCTTCCGTATTATTTGCATACAGACTGTTAATCAGGTCAAACGGGAATCCATCTATATGTTTTGTTTTGTAAGTGGGTGACATTATATTATTTACTCCGTCTCACTTGACTGGATAAATGGAATGGAGCTCTAAACTGTTTAAACTGTTAATTAATCCCATAAGCCGAAGTTGTCTTTTGTTCCCTCTTACTGATAAGAAGGGATAATAAGCTTGTAATTGCATACTATTATTATGCAAGTTAAGCATGCCGAATGGTTGATAACAAAATGGAGACAAATCACTAACTGCGTAATTTTGTGAGCTCAAAGAAACCTCATTTGACTGGACCCATCTTGTAATTTAATCATCAATTTATAGAGCTGTATGCATTTGCTCGTATAATAGAATAATTAATTTATTAGTTAACTTTATTTCGATTTGCTTGTTCATTTATTTGTTGGAAACAGTTTTGTGCTTTCAAGTTGACTCACTAAGTGAGTCTCACTTATCAAATATTTACTTCTGGCACATTTTCGGAAAATGTTTCCAATTATTACCTCTCAAACTTGAGACTTTCAATTTATTAATAAATATATATACTTTAATCATTATGCTACTCAAGCATAGGATCATCATAGCTATTTGTCAAGTCCAAGTTTGACTGTCAGGTTAGCCAGAAATTCTGAGAACGTTGTCCTCAGTAAAAGGTATTCTTCAACACGCAACTCCGTCCAATAACCACAAACGGATACAAACTAAAAACCACATACAAACCAACCTAATTTGAGACCACTGAGATGTATTTGAACAGTATCTGAATTCTGTTTTCCGAGTATTAAGGAGTATTAAGCATTTAAATCCATCAGCTCATGTCATCAATGCAACTAAAGTTTAGTTAGCCAAAAGGACGAGTTAATGAAACCATAAATATAGATATTCACAGAGGGTTCTTTCTTGTATCAACGTCCTTCCGTCTAACGCAACGTTTACTTTAGTTTACTGGTTCTTTGCTGAGCTCTGTCCACTCTACCCTATCTATTTTTGCCTTTTTTATGTATCCCTTCCTTAAAACCCTTGAGCAACACCAGATTTTGTTCATATTACTTACTGGACCAGTTGAACCTAACCTAGCATCAACACAAAGGGTACCACTGGCCGGGCTGGAGAGAAGAACCACGCACTATTAAATAAGTGTTACTGGATTTGTTGCAGGATTTTTTATATTCCTTTCTTACTCCTAATCCTACTCTGTCTTCCGTGTACGGTTAAAGAGACCTTTTTTTATGTAAATGGTAGTAAATCAGAGCTCAACCAAAGGTTTATCCAAACTGCTGCATCTTGACTAATGCTTAGTTTGGTTGCTGGAGATCGTGGTGCCAGTGGCAGTTCAACGCACCTTGCTTATTCCTTCCCTCGCACACCTCACCACTCGTCCCAGTTTTTTGCTCTTGGCCCACTCCAGTGAGTGCAGTTGTCGTAGTGGACTCAGTTTAGTCTGGTATCCTGATCACTCCACAGGACCACGTAGGAAAAAGGTCTCCAAACAAAACATCAACAAAAACACACCCACGACTTCACCCTTAAAAAGAGTCAACCCCAACTGCTCCAGTGTCGTTGAAAGGTTTTTTTGGGATTTGGTGAAATAGTGAAAAGTTGTGAACACCACGGATTTATACTTTGTTGGGTTGCAGACGCTTCTACACCTGACACAGAGACATGATTATGGTAAGATCCCGGATATTCAGGAGAGCTGGATTTTTTTAGCATGAAACAAGTGAAATAGCTGCTAATTACTAGTTTCGAATTTATAATTTGTGTTCGTGGGGACTGGAGAGTTTTGTCTAAATTAAAGTGTGGTTTATCTTATCTTTGACTCTTAGATGCAGATGGATATCGTGAAAGGGGCAAATTTACATTCAACTTGGACTGTCGTTACTCCTCCAGACATTCCTGGCATGAAAATCAGCTTCTGAAATTGTCACAATGTCTTAAGGAAAGCTATCAAGTAATGTAATTATGTAAGTGTGGGGATCAATTTGTGTGGAAATCAACAAGTTTCATGATAAATTGATGAATCACTCGTTTATATTATAGAGAATCAAGACAGAAAGAAAAAAAACTCTAGCTAGACGCTCTTCCCTCCAAATCAGAGGACGGAGGCGTTAGACTTACTGACACAGTGCCACTACGTTGACTGGGGTCATTTACCCTGATAATTACCGCCACTGCCTATGTCTAGTAGCTAGATTACGAAGCTAAACTAGAGTAACTCTCTGGCTAGTACTTCGTATCATAATCCTATTTATCACTGCCATGGCTCGAAGCTTTGATGACGGGGACAAGCAGGATTCCAATGAAAAACGGAACTACTCCCATCCTCTGGGTGCTGCTGCTCCACCCCCACCACCACCCACCGAGACCCTTGACCCTCTCCTTCCTCCACCATTAGAAGTGATTGAAGAAGTTGCGGAAGAGGGGAGGCATTTATATCTGGATTTCATTCGTACGGAAATTAGTCGGAATGGACTAATCGACCCCTGCATTGGCGCAGCTGATGGCAATGATGGCTCCATTGATCCTCAAAAGTATATTTCAAATTTAATTTTATCAGCGCTGTTTATAACTATTATAATTTTTATATTGCTTCATTTAGAATGTTAGAATGGATACGGGCTGGGAGGGAATTGAGGTAAATGCATAAATATATATGATTATTCCTGAATTTTCTGTGGCTTACTGATTTTTGTTTCAATTCTAATTTATTTTAGGCAATTGGCAGACGCATTTTCCAAGTCTAAAGAGCGAGATGCTGTTCGCAAAAAGGTTAGTCGTATTTTTTCAAAAAAAGATTTATATTTATCACATTATTCTTAATATTTACAGGCCTCAAAAGTGCCCGTCGAAACATTGGACATGGAACATTTCATGCATTTGTTGCAAGAACTGTTTCAGGTAGACTTCCGATCATTTTATCCTTTTTTTATGAAAGGCGAACTTTTATGATATTTATCATTCGAATCTGAATGACTAAAAACGACTTTAATTTTTGCAGGGAGGGGCTATCACGCGGGAGAGAATAGTAGTTTTGTTCTTTTTTTGTGCAGACGTCGCAATGCAGGTATGTTTTTTTTCATAAAAGACTAAAAAAGACATTGAGGTATAAAACTTTTAAAATAAATCTCAGGCCCTTCGACAAGGTCTCCATCGTACTTTTCATCGCCTTGTAGAATGGAGCCTGCGATACATTGCGACTCAGGTTGCAGCCTGGGTACACTCCTGTGGTGGATGGGTAAGCCTCGAATTTATAAGATTTAAAAACAATACATCTAATACAAATATGTGCATTGTATTGTTCTTTTTCTTACAGGGCATTGTTCTTCGCTCTTCATTGGACGTTGTCTATCAACTGTCTGCTTGCTGTGCATTTGTGGCTGTTGTAGCAGCGTGCGTTGTTTATATTAGACGTAACTTATGATCTCAGGACCTAATCCGCGCACGCATTTAGATGGAGACTGATTTCCACCAATATTAAATATTTCAAACAACTCCGGTTTGTGCATGTATCGTACGGAGACTAATCTTCAAGAACTCAAAATCATGATTAATACGGTAAGTATTTCGAATCGTCATACAAAAATATTATGTTTGTATACCTAGTTGATTTATATTTATAATTTTTTTCGATCGAACCATAGTGTAACTTTAGAATTGTCGTAATTTTGTATACTGTTGATGTTACAGTAATTAGTTCATAACTACATTGACAGTTCTATTTTCGCAACCGCTACTTCGTTAAGCTTAATGGCAAAAACCTGCTCAAATTGTACATTTATCGACAGAATGTATTCAGAATCAAGACTTGTTACATGCTCAAACCAAATATATGTTTAAAAAATATGCAATTATATTACGCTGCATTAAAGGCATTCCAAAACTTGAATTCGTGTGGTGAATCATTTTCACACTTTTCAAATTTGAAATCAGAGTCAACAGCCAAGACACTTATTATTCAAGAAACGGATAAATATTTATTTATCATTCGCTTTCATATAACACATCTCATTTTTGTAATTGTTGAGAAAACATTTAAATAGAAACAAGCCCAACTTCTTCGGTTTTATTTTATAATATCCAAAATCTCTCGATTGTATAGCATAGTTCATTTCCCTAATCTAGTTTAGTATGAATCGACGTTCTGTTTGAATTTCATCATCTAATCTTGTCCAGTTCATGGTTCATATATGATTCTATCCAGAATCATATAAATCGTTACATCTAATCAATCCCACCTCATTAAAATTAAGTACATACTTGAAAGATTGTAATAACTAAGAACACAGTCTAGATAATTAAGATTATTCTTGGTAAGTTTCTCCAATGAGAAAACATTTAAATAGAAACAAGCCCAACTTCTTCGGTTTTATTTTATAATATCCAAAATCTCTCGATTGTATAGCATAGTTCATTTCCCTAATCTAATTTAGTATGAATCGACGTTCTGTTCGAATTTCATCATCTAATCTTGTCCAGTTCATGGTTCATATATTTCTATCCAGAATCATAAATCGTTACATCTAATCAATCCCACCTCATTAAAATTAAGTACATACTTGAAAGATTGTAATAACTAAGAACACAGTCTAGATAATTAAGATTATTCTTGGTAAGTTTCCCAGGTGGTGATCATCACTCCTGATTTCATGACGCCCAATATCTTCCTGTTGACTCCTCCATAAGAGTAAATTTGCTATTGCTGTTTAGCGGAAAATGTTGATCTTATTCAATAATTCTGAAATTTTCAATATTTCCCTTGCATTGTTTTACCACCAGTACCGATTGTCTTTGAAATTCTTTCCTTCCATCGAAAATTGATTGAAAAAAACATAACATGATTGGTTTGAAATGCATAATGCGTCTAAAAATGCAGTCTATCTCAATGCAAAAACCTCCACCTTTTCTTATAGTCACTCTTGAAGTAAAACTAAATAAACAATGTCCTCAGTGACCTGACCAGTTTCTGTCCTATTATTTAGTTTACATTTCAGATAAAATATATTTGATTTGATTTAAATATTTTAAATAATTTATGGACATTTGGAATATACGCTCACGTACATAAATTATTGTGCCTTGCCTCTTGTAATATCAGTTTTGATTGCGAAGCTGCCCTGCATTGCTATCTGTTTGAGATTTAGGTATGTAGGAGTTACTTGGGTTGAGGTTGTCGTACATAAACATAAACATAATTGCTTTAGGAAATTAAAGTACAAAAAATGAGATACTGCGAACCGGAAATTTAAATATCATTCTTTAGAATGGATTGAATAGAGAAATGAATGTTTTAGGTATTAGGTCAAGTAGTTAGCTGGCTAAAACTTGATGAAAGCTACCTGCTTGAGATGGGACAACTAATAACGATATATGTATTTGTAAAATTTTCGTTTAGTTGCGAGTTTAACTGTATAAATATTATTACTCCGTATAGTACAATTTAAATAGTTTAGTTTGTAATGATGCGGGTAGTTAGTGTAGTTTACTCCTTTCCATTCCTCCCAACTTTTTATCCCAATGATTAGAAAACACTAATTGCATTAATTTCCTTATATTTATCTATGTATTTACTTTTTCTTCTTTCTCAACTTTCTTCTCTTCAAAAATCATCTCGTACAAAACTTCAATCCCTTCGTCTAGTCCTTCACCTAAAAAAATACGACAGGGTTAATTGAATTTTTAGATTAGACTTGTTTTTGACAAAATACATTTATTAGAAGTCGTAGCAGATTAGATAACTTACCTGTAATGGCGCATGCTGGCTGTATGTGGAAAAGACTATTGTGAGGTAAAGTTTCTCTAAGCTGCATCATTCTTTCTATTTCATGGGGTTCCTTCGCACCAGGCAGATCTTGCTTATTAGGCGAACAAAAGTACGGGCACCTAAAATATTAAGACAAGTATTACTTTTTGCTCAGTTTAAAATGTTGTTTTCGTAATATCTTGTAACTTACACCGAGGTTATCATGAGAGCGGCATGTCCTTATCAGCTCAACCTTTGCTTCTTCAAATCTTTCTTCATCTAATGAGTCCAGTACAAAAATAATTGCGTCTGTATGTCTAGTATAACTTCTCCATAACGGTCTTAACTTCTCCTGTAAAAAAAATTAAAAAAATATGGGTCAGAACAAAGCTAAATTTTAAACTTGAATTTCGACTATGCTCAATCAGGATTAGTACTAGAATGGTGGAATTATTTTTATTGAAAATTAATGACTACTCCCTGTCATCATTTGTGTTCTTATAATTTGATTAAAGTAGACACAACTATTTGGCAAAGTGGTCCGTCTCAATATGTTATGCACGCAACAAACGATTAACACTGAACATTGTTTTTTACATATTGAAGTTCTTATTCATCTTTTATTGTTTTGTTGGTAAGACATATTTGGGAAAACCCGTTTCTCTAGTGTTAACTGCTTATAATAATAGCACTAATGTACAGTCAGTGTGTGTAGATTATTTTGCATGATATCGCGGTCAGCACAAGGAATTCATTTGCGTGTGTCCAATACCGATATTCAAGTGGTTTGTCGACATGAAAGAATGTGTGTCCCACACTAAATTGGAACAATGAATACCGGCAGAACAGCTATTGCATATTTTTATAATTTATGCATAAGCAATTGATTGCGAAATAAGATCGGTTGAATTGATGAAAATGTTGTCGTTCGCCATTTCGTTGTAACATGTAGCTAGACTGATTTTGATTATAATTAAATCCATCCTCATCCCACAAATGCAATCCAATGTCCAATACAATCCCATATTTTTAAGCCGTAGAAAGTCTCACAGAATGTCAGAGATGAGTTTTAATATTCGTCCAGTGGAATGCACGATTGCGAAAATGCAGGGAAACAAAAACATGCAACTTTCTACGCGTTAGGTGATCTGTATCAGAGATTTAATTCATTTATTATTTTTCCCACATCTCTTGTACGTACACCAGTAAGCTGTATTCATTGCGCCAGTGTATTCGAGACAAATGTTCATTATGCACTTTGCGGTTGGTATGAATGCGTCATTCGTAAAAAGAATCAGGTTCACAAATGGCCAGATGCAAATATACGCGTTTAGTTTTTAGCGAATAAATTATGCTCATAACCAGATGGCTATATAATTTAGGACACTCATTGCTTACGGGTCTGCCTGAAAAGACCAAAGCTTGGTTAAGCTATTTCGACAATAATAATTGTGCTGTAATTGATCTTCCTCCAAAACTGTTCAGCCAGTCAGTCAGCTAAAAAGCAGCAGCTAGGCATAGTCTGCCAGCCAGTTTTATCTGATATACGAGTAAATTTTTCATTTGTCACATTCTAAATTCGGAGGAAGTTGGTCTCGTCCTCATTCGCATAAATTCATTGTCCTCAAATTACTTTGCCGTTGGCTGTTCGCAGTAATCCATCTTGTCAGACATGATATTATGGTACAATGAGACTCACATAAGTTTTCTAGAATTTAGAGATACAAACTTTTGCCGAAGTTATACTTTCTAGTGCTCCTGATTGTGTTATTTATTAAGGACAATTCATAATATAAAATCAAGTGGTCAGGCCATTGTTTAATAGAAATTTATGAGGATCATTGATCATTCCTTGGAATGAGTCAATCTTTTGTTTACTGATGATGTTGCACAGCATGAACGGTTTAAGTGGCAAAAGTTAATACAACCACAGCCTTTGTTTTTTTTAAAACGTATACACTTACAATCTCAAGCTGAGTATGTAATTACTAAATATACGCATGTACCAATGGTTTTTGCAACAAGATTCGTTTGCATCCTTTTATCACGCAGCCTTATATTTTTGTAGTAATCCATTATTGTATGAGATGAGGCAACAGTTGCAACTTTCATCTTGCGTGAACAATCAATCAGCAAACATACTGATCCCTCATTCTTTAAGCAAACGACAATAGATTTTTTGTGCACGTATTTATGTAGCATAATATAAAATAAGAAGTAATCTCGCAGTACAATTGCAACTGTTTGAATGCCAGGAGAGTATTCAATGGGATTCGTTCATACGATAAAAATGAGTATGCAATTCTATTGCTCACAAACCAATTTTGTCTGATTCCCTGTTGTCTAAGATTGCTTTGCAATGCGTGCCTTTCCATTAATCACGTATTGATAACCAAGATTGGAGAGATGGACATGACGAATAGAGCATGATTCATTCCTGGTCGTATGTTATGCACAAGCTCGTTTTCCTGCAATGTCCAAAATTTCGCAGAATGCGTAGGTATTAGTTTCAGACTGAGTCATTGGTATGCAAATTCTGTTGTGTATCTCATTTAATGTATTTATTGTTAGAACTAATATGTAATGTTTTAAGTGTGATTTAATTTTTTTACCTGTCCACCAACATCCCAGACTATGAAATTTACTCCTTTTGACTTTCCACGTGTTCCCTTTACACGCTCACAATTAAAACCTATTGTGGGTACCTATGAAAATACAAATGACAAAATTACATACCAATCAAGGCAAATTCTACGTCTACTTCCCACAAAAATTGAACTTTCAAAAATTTGGTAAGGAGAGCTTACCGTATTTAAATACGAATCCAACTTCAAACGGTATAAAGCGGTTGTTTTGCCTGCCGAGTCAAGTCCTAACATCACGGCATGATGAGGTGACTGTAAAGAAAAAATAATAATTAAAGTTAATTATTTTCATTCTGGCAATTTACAAAATTTTCTGTACGTTTTAGCATTAATTATATTATTTGTAATGATAGCGCAGTTGTAGAAATTTATGCCAGAAGGGACAAAGCAAGCGAAATGATACTCTCAAAAAGTTTTACAATTTGTATGATTCGTTCATTGCGTCCCAGCATTGTTTTCTTTTTTAAGAAGTTACTGCACGCTGACTCTAGCAAATGTATGTTAATTACATTAAAATTTATGACAACCAGCCACGGAGTACCACCACAGTTTGTATCATTTTTTTATGTTCGGTTAACAAAAGAACAACTTCAAATGAAGAAGTCGTCGATGTCGATAAACCACCACACACCACACAAACCTTAATTTATTCAGCAAAACAATCACACCTCTCTCATCTTATAACGGGAATTGACCAAACCCGTCCATGCGTGTGTAATCTACGTACATCTAATCCAATGATATTTAACTCTCCCAGCATTATCAATTGACGAATAAAGTTGTACGAAACATCACTAAGTAGCCCGCACGCCTCCATTTCACCGTGGATTGCAGTTTTGGCAAAATGCAGATAAATCAAACCTTGATTCTCAGCCTCGCCTTGAATTCAGTGGCATTAAAAAGTAAGCAAACTAACCTCAACAAAAAGCAAAAAAGTCACCCAATTCCTACGAATTACAAATTGTCAACTTATTATTTTTTCCTTCTATTTCCACATCTCACAACTAATTAGGCGTTCCATAACGGGCTGTCATTTCGAATTGAAGCCAAAGCTGAATGAAAAAGAAACTGCAAAAACTTGGATTGGAGAGAGATTTCTATTCGTCATTTATTATTTACTGATTCAGTCAATTTTCTGTTTCTCATCCTTGGTCCAATTAAAAGAAGATGAGTAGTTTTTGATGGCCGTGCACGACTACTTTACACAAAATCATCATAGTCCTGCGTGGGTGTAGGAAAGCCTACTAATGTCATTTGAATGCTACTGAACCGCCAGTGATAGCATTAACATGATTTTTCTGAAGGAGGAAATATATATGAGCTAAATTGTTAAATTGAGTTTGTGTTGTATAGCAATGGAAATATTCTGGATTTTCAAAGCCCGGAACTGAAAAGATTTTGGTTTGAGTGGGAGAGAGAAAGGCAAAAAAGTTGAGAGGGGCATTTGGTATTTGGTGGGGCGTGTGGGTGGCTTGGAAGTGGGTCATCCCATGATTCCTCACCAGCCACCAAAATATTGTAGTGCGGATCCTCTAGTAAAAGAAGTCCGTAAAGGAAGGAAAGGCGAGAAGCACCTGTGTTAAAGAGAAGCCATAAACTAATCTTGCCTCGGCTTCTTCCTAGAACTTAGAACTCTAGCCGTATCTAACGAACGAAAATCTCAACTAATGAGCTATTCAACCTGTACATGTCTCTTTTCCCTTTGCTTTGTCTCTGCGTTAGAAGTGGGCTACCATTGTTGGTCCGGTCTGACCGATCCTTGAAAATATTATATCGATAAATTCTTAGTGCTTTTGATAAGAAAAAATCAATCCTTCAATGACTCCGTTTTTAATATTAAGACTTGAAAATACTAAAAACTATGTACGTGTTATTGTTGGCATGCGTCAAAACTATGGTCCTACAAGATAAATATGCATACATTAAAATGAATAAAAGTCGCACACACATTGCGAAATGTAAACATTCCTTTCGAGGCAATATACATCAAGGACAATTAAGTAAACGCAAGGGTATATAAGCATGATGATTTGTCTTATCAAGGGTGGTACTTGTACAAAACAAGTAAGAACAAAGAGATGAATGTTTATTATGGTGGAAATTGGGTAAACTTGACCTTTAAACTAAAATCTCAAGACAAGATTAAACCGTTTGTATGTTCAACTTAAGTGCTGTTGGTATTAATGATGTGTCTTGAGATAAGTATAAGGGATGGTGCAGTACTTTTAGGCTTGGTCATAAAATTAATAGTTGACAACCAAACTTAAATGTGATCAAGTATAAGTTCAAGACAATGCAGCAGTATTAGATTATAACAGACATAGCACAAGGGGACAGCTCCTGTTGCGACAAAAATTCGAGTATTGACCGACAAACGATGATAAAATTGTGTGAAGCACGTAAATTAGGAATTAATAGAACATTGCAGGAAATAAGTTTAAAATAACATTTAATACTTACTTGAGTTCCAGGTAAGGCATCCAAAAATGCATTCCCTCCTTTCGCTAAGTTGGCTCCCATTGTGCCAATTTATTTAATAACCAACCGCAATCTTGTTGTCACAAATTTTGTTGTATTCAACTTTTTTAACATTTGCCTTGCTTTTCCAATTATGAATTTGTATTATTTATTTATGAGTTAGCGAGTTTCTTGCAAACAACTTTTCCGTTAAATACACACACATTCACATTTTTTATTGTACAAAGCGTAAATTTGGTAAAATTTTTTTGACATGCGAGTGAATCCCTTAGCCGTTTCCTTTTCCTGTTTCTGTGTGGTAAATAATTGCAATTTTGAACAATTACAATTCCTTGCCACGGCGTAACCACTAGAGCAGCAGAACAAAACAGACCACTTCAAATAAAGCTTAAATGAATTGCTTCTTATGTGAATATACAAAATTTGGTCGCGTCCCATGCATGACCTCTTATTGGATGCTGTCCACTTGAAACAATCTGTTTTTCGTCACTTTTTTTAGTCAAGTAGAAGTTATATCTTGGAGTTTATTTTGCTTTTAATAATACTTTAGTATGCTTTTTATATTCACTGCGACTGACTCCCTGTCAATCTTCAAGTTGAATTTTGAAGTATGACTTGCGAAATATCCAGTCTTTATTAAGTTTGTAGAATATTTTTAATGCTTACATTTTGTGAATCACGTAACTCATTTCCAGTAGAGAATCACTAACTTACTTTCTCTACTTGCCAAATGCACAAATATATCTTCTCAACTTTTATGGGATGACTCAGACAATTAACAACGGTTTTTAGTTGTTTGAAATATTTTTGCTAAGTTAATAATTATTTCTGCTTTTTCTATTAAATGACATCGAGTGCTCTACATCACTATTTAATTATGAAAATCACAGTGAGATCCGGGATAGAAGAAAATTAGTAAATGTCGAATTGAGCAAAAGGCACACACAATAATGAAGAGTCGCGAAGTGGCGAGTATGATTATTTCAACAATTTAAAGGTTATTGATGCGTTTAATAAAACTAATTATCAGGTTAATGAATGAATATCCGTTGGAATTGATGTTTTTGATGATTAATATCCTGTTCAAATATTATCGGACATTCCAGCCTGTCAGAAGAGATGATGAACTGATAATGGTCCAGCGTTAGTGAGTGACTAATAACATTTTCGAGTACTGTGTTACAATTTGCTTCATTTATCAAGTGTTTATTTGCTTATTTTGTAAAACGGGAAAAAGAGTTTTATACTGCAATTTCTCCCCAACTTAAGAACTGTTGACTTTTGCAATATCCCTTACAAATCGTACACACAGATCACTTTACTTTAACGCTACTTTGTTTTGTTTGCTTATCATCTCTCTTTTGTCACCCACCCACTCTGGTTCAGATAGTCTCAATTAAATCAGTTTCCTTTACTTCTTCACTAGTCAGTTAAATAAATGGTCACAAATTTAACTGACTCCTCCATCCGTTTCTGCTGCTTCTTTCACCTCCGCCAATGCATGACTACTACAATACAATGCCCAAAAACTATCCCTCTTTTTTGTCTGTAGTCAGTACAGCATTCTAAGCAGTACCACTATTATGTTATGTACCACTATTACCACGCACGGACAAAAAGAAATACCTCAGAGCTAGGGATGCTTATTTGAATGGGGGACAACCAACCAGCATGTATAGTTGGGTTGGGTTTATTTAAGTTTAGGCAATGTTGAAATGTTATGTTATAACATAACCAAACCACCAAATACGAGTTTGTAAGAGAGAGAGAGGGATTGGGGATACAGAATGATCGAGGATAAAATGAAGGGAGAGAGAATCACAGAGATGTTTGGTTTTGAACTGAAGGTGGATGGATTGGATTGTATAAAGCAAGTGTAGTGGGGATCTTGGGGATGCAATGTTATTTTGGTGGGTAAGGACCAGTGCACTGTATTATCATTACCAAAAGACATAACACATAGCCAACTTTAACGAGCATCCAACTCTATAAAATGAAGGAATGAATTCCTACGAACAACTTTACAAAGTACGGATAGAGTCTGATTTTTGTATATGTATAACAATAACACCTCTGCACAGAGTCAAACTCAAGATGAAGAAAAGATCAGATTGACGCCATTACTTAGTATTCGAATTTTTCTTATACTCATTTTGGTTTTTTGTCTTGCTGCACTGCCCCACAGCCATGCATGCCCAAGAGAATGATCAAGTCATGGATGATAACGCTTTTAAGATATACTTGGTTAGTTGGTATTGGTATAATGCATCCCTGCAAGAGTTTGCTCAAGAGAAGAAGTCTCTGTGGCAAGTGGAATTCTTCGTATTTTTTTTGTGAGAGTGCTGAGAAATGTATTAGATTTTAGTGTCTACATCTTGCACTAAGTTGTATTTCTTCTTCTTGTACGGATAGTTAGTTTGTTGGGTTTGGCATGGCAGACAATGTTCATATGTACTTGATGCAGAGGTNTTAGTGTCTACATCTTGCACTAAGTTGTATTTCTTCTTCTTGTACGGATAGTTAGTTTGTTGGGTTTGGCATGGCAGACAATGTTCATATGTACTTGATGCAGAGGTTCCCATTTACTATACTCATACGTCTCTCGTGGATGGATCTTCCCAAAGACCAAAGATGCGTTTGGGAGTAATACGTTGGTACACAAACCATGGTAGTCATGCAATGCCTTACCAAGTATCCAGGCATCATTACATTAGAGACTGTTCCCTGGACTGACATTTCTTCTGAATGGAAAGAAGAATATCTTTATTTTTTACAGTTCTACTCCTATTCTTCAGTGAGATTCCAGATTCTGGACAAGTTTCATACAAAGCAGGCCCAGGGCCAGGAAGTTGCCTTATAATTTTATTCATGCACGAATCCTATTGTGTTGCACATTTGCATAGAGATTGATGAAGGGAAACTGTATAGGATACACTTTAGGCATTATGTCAAAATGTGTTTTATGGATATTTTTAACAACTTGAGATTGTTAATGTTTTCAGTCTTTAAATGAAGCATAGTCTGAAATGGGAGAAAACGGGAAGAAAACTTTTAACATAATTTGTCTCCATTACCCGCAGAGAATAGAAAAGTGGATCACTGCGATGGTAGAGCTTTATATCCCAAGAGTTGTGCTAGATAAGGCCTCGTTTTCAGCTAAAAACCTTTATCTTGCGTAACACTGGTCTTGTTTTGTTCCACAAAATGTGTAGCATGAATACGTACGGGTATCGACTTACCGATATCAAGCAAATAAAACTCTATTTTGCTGTGGGGTGGGGATGCAAATCGGTGGCATGTGAGTATAAACATTTGCATTTGATGTTGACAAGGTTTGTCAGATTTGGTTAGAGTCCAGATCTGACAGAATACAGATCGAGCATGGCTCAATCATAATGTGAATATTATGCATGCCCGAGAATCATAATATGTTTTCATATCCATGTCAGATAGTCCGCTAGTTGGCTTTGCTGTGAAATGGTTTGACGCAACATATCATATTATCATTTATTGATTATCTATATAGTATACATGCTTGTTCTTGTTGTTCTCATAATTTTATTATGGTATATTCTCCTATTGCTATTAGTATAAATGCTATACTCTATTTCTAGAAATGAACAGCAATAAGCAAGCAATTTCTATGTATGAGCAATTTATTTTCGTTTAATTTTATCGTTTTTATTGCATCCACCCAGTGAGGATGATGCCAATACACGAATCTCGATAATGCATATATTTTATCGCCAATTCAGTGACATTTTCTTTCCCAAAACAAACATTTCATACTTTATTCCGAGCAGCGTGATCTATACCTGGTCATTACAGGTTTTCTTGACTAGATTTTAAAATTCAATTGTCAAATAAACATTTCAACACAGCTTGGAAAAATTTGCACCAAAGGGTTCAATTCAATATAAAAATAGAATTCTACCGAAGGCTTAAAATAAAATAATGTATCCCAATCTGAGAACTTGGGGCTGAAGCACAGGTGCATAGCATTTTATTTTGAAACATAAGAGAACAGGTACATAATAGTCTGGTCTGTGTAACCAAATCCACCCTCGCATTTCATGGCATGGCATCAGTTTACATTGCCACTAACCCCGAATGACATTTTCTTTCCCAAAACAAACATTTCATACTTTATTCCGAGCAGCGTGATCTATACCTGGTCATTACAGGTTTTCTTGACTAGATTTTAAAATTCAGTTGTCAAATAAACATTTGAACACAGCTTGGAAAAATTTGCACCAAAGGGTTCAATTCAATAAAAATAGAATTCTACCGAAGGCTTAAAATAAAATAAAATAATGTATCCCAACCTGAGAACCTGGGGCTTAAGCACAGGTGCATAGCATTTTATCTTGAAACATAAGAGAACAGGTACATAATAGTCTGGTCTGTGTAACCAAATCCACCCTCGCATTTCATGGCATGGCATCAGTTTACATTGCCACTAACCCCGAAAAGGCTAAAAAAATCCTTTGTTTTCAACCCATCAGGCTCCCAATTCCAACTTATTTATTCCAGTCCAGGGCTAAACAAAATACCTGAGAGAGGAGAGGGTACATTTTAATTCCAATCTCTTCTCTGGCCCAGCTACTGCAGCCATCCTCCTCACTAACAGAATGACAAAGGAAAGCAAATGGAAGATGCTTCAAAGTCTCCCTTGGGCCTGATCAGACATCAGTAGACAAAGAAAATATAGGATCCGAAAATACAACATTACCAGCAGTGGCAAGAAAATGAAGCTACTTCTACCAGACTTAATGTACAGTTCAGGGCCAGTTAGAAGGGATTGAAGGAAAGAATGGAGGTAAGAAAGAAGCCAAGCACAATCAACATTATTGAGTGAGGACCAGCTTCTGTGAACACTTACCTGGGCCCTGATTTTGACTCGTCTTTCTTCAAGGGCTTGGACGTGTTGTGTATTCATGGGCATGTTGTAAATCAACTAGTGAGTGGTGCAAAGGCCAAATAGCAATGGAATAAAGAATACGGTGAAATAAGGGGCATACCTGTTGAGGTGCTTTTATTAAAGGTACTTTAACGTCCTAACATTACAATCGCCAACCTTTAGCTGTTGCCCGTTCTCAATTTTTGAAAATTTTTGTGTACTCTACTCGCGTGGGACTTATTTAAAACTTAAATTATGTATTTGTCGCACTGTTGAACTGAAGGAACGAGAAGGCCAAAATAATAGCTTTTGTTGTAACTTCTTGTAAAAATTGGGTAACAAGTAATGGCTTTTAGCAGCTTACTAAAAGGGTAAAACCCTGTTTTGTTTGACATGGTCATACAGATTCAAATTCAATGGAGCAAAATTTCATTTCATCATGCAATTATTATGCCACACAATGATTGCGACTAGCGTAGCGAGATTTGATTTGATATTTTCAACGCTAAACTAACCTCAGCCTCACAAATACAATGGAAGGATTAGAGGTGAGTTGGCAAATGACCAAGAGAGCAAAGCAAAACCGCAGCGGTTGAAAATATGGATTGAAGATTTGGGTATTCATTATGTTATGCAATTTAAGTTAAGAATGCTGCAGCATAGTCATCACATCGCAAAGCAAAAACTTGTACTGATTCAGTCAAACCACATTAAATAGGTTGTCGTTGTCGGTTAAACACTCACTTCTGTACTTTATTAACAGCTACAATGAAATTGGAATAAAAATTCAAACCCTCAAATACATGCGCATCTTAATGAATTGATCCTATCATTTAATTCGCAAACTACCAACGGTCACAAAACTAAACTTGACTAGATCTCTTTTAAGGAGCGTTATACGTTTGACTTTGCAGTGAACTAACATGTGGCAAATTGAATAACTTAATGACTTGCTTTGCAAATCCAAGTAATGCAAGAGTGTGACAGGTGCAATTATCATCGTTTGATTCTGTTTTTATTGTAATACACACTAATATGCAATCTAGCAAGTCTGCACATTTTTACGATTTTATTGATATTTGTCTGTTCGTTCAAAGTATGATAAAGATAAAATATTTAGCACGAAAAAAGAAACCTGTCACCTGTCGCGTCATGTAGAATTCAGTTTTAATGCAAAATCCAACCGACTTAAATTCGAGTAGCACAACCAAGAAAATTACATCCACCAAATCAAACGGCGAACAGTCTGTCGTCTAGTCTTTTCTATTTTGTATTTGCTTAAGTTAAACAAAAGTTCCTTCATGTCATTTACAGCTTAATTCCGTAAAACCAACCAAACGGATGGTCGCCAACCGCTGCGGTCCTCGTGTCGGGCCCGTCTTTTTATGGTCCTTTCATATTCGGCTGCCGTATTTCATAAAATAAAAAGAAACTGAAAGTTGGAAATTAAAGCACATAAATAAATAGATACTCGCCAGTAAAGATAAACCAACGCTTCTGCGGTATCTTGTTAAAGCCAAATACTTAAAGAGTTAAACGGACGCTGCAGCTGCTACTAAGCACATGCAAATGGTGTAATTCATTGTTATTTTTTAACATTGTAATAAAATCTTCTACTAAAGAACGATAAATTACGGAAAGAGAGAGGAAACCAGTGATAAAGAATTCAAAAAGAAACAAACCGCAACAAATGCTCCAGTTTCCATTTCAGTTTCATGCCACGTAAAATTATAATTGCTAAATACCAAAACACCTCCCTCTGTTAGGGCATCAAACCGTGGCGAACAAATTGTAAAGATTTACCACAAAGTAACTCATCATCTTGAGGTTTGTCAAGGAGAATGAGTTTTATTGTTAATGTGAAAGAAAATTGAAACAAGGCTCGGTTTGGTTTACGAGAAAACGTAGCCAATTGTTGTGAGTGAGCAGAAACGAAACAAGTTAACAAATCATCTTTTAATTTATTGTCAGGATTTCTCAGCTACTTACTTGTGGTTTTCTTTTCAATGCATTCTCTGATCTAATCTTGAGCCGATACACTACACCAACATCATTTGTTCTTATCAGTAAGCGTTGTGAGGAAAAGTCAACTATACAGCGAATCGTGTGTCGTATCATCATGCACTAGTTCATTTTGTATTGCCCAAATAAATGATCAACCCTTTTTTTAGGTAACTGTCTCCATTTTTGTAAGAGCCGTTTTAATCTTTTATAATTTACAGGTGACAACCAAACTGAGTTTGAGACTTTCATATTGAGAGAGTTCAATTACTTCAGACGGTTGATTTCTGTGTTTATTCTTTTTTGTTTTTTAACCTCCTATTTTCTCGATAGTGTACATTTTTTGATGAAATGCACAAATAAATATCATCAATATCACGTTAAACGCAACGTGAGAAATGCCTCCTCTCCAAGTAGCCAAAACGATTGTTAATGTCACGTTTTTGCAGTTGTGCAATTCTAGTTAATAATATATGTAACATTTAAATGCGAGTTACAAGTAATAGTAAATGGCTAGCACACGCGATTTAAAATTGATGATATAGATGCAATATTCATTGCTCGCAGGTGCAATTTAACATCGAAACCATATGTTGAGTAATGTGAATGGTATGGTGGCCTTGGTTCAAGCTACACGGTTTTAATTCCCTGAATTGAATTAAAATTTAAAGTACTGAGTGAGGCTGAAATTATAAATGAACTTCTATTGTAATAAGTCCATCTTCATTTGGCACTACAAATATGCCAGCAAAAAAATTTGATTTCACTCTGAAAAACTGTAAAGCTTAATACTAATAATTCTACTGTGGTATGAGAGGATGGAGTTGAAGTTTGCACTACAAATATCTTATCATTTCTTGCAGAATGAAATTACGTCCTCTTGGAATACTAAGCTAGAGCAAAATAAAAAATAAAAATCGAAAATGATCAATTAATGTCCACTCAAAAGATTACCTGTACATGATCTGGGATAAAATATTTTGTGAAACGAGGAAAGGTCAATTTTCTCTGAACCTGGCGTGACTGACTCGACTTGAAATCAGTGAACTTAATTAACATTATCACAAAACGAAACAAATATGTTGATGACAGTAAGTGGATCCTAAATCTATTCCTTTAAAGGTAATCAACATTAACTCAATTTGAAAACTT